>OZ007575.1:24796073-24818573 GCA_963931925.1 Onchidella celtica | reverse complement strand
CACGGTCCAGTTTTAAAGATTTTTTGTATCATTTTAAAAAATCGTTGCAATGCCTATTTTGCCCCAAACCCTTTTGGGGGGGGGGGCTTTTTAAATAAGCCCCCCCCCCCTCCCACTATGAAACAGGTTGCTTTTCTTTATCTCCATTAACAATGCACTTGGGGACTTTCGAACTTAAACAATCCACTTTTTTCAGTTTCGTGGATATATTGTGTCTATGGTCCTTTTTTCCATCTGGATCTTCGTGTGTACACGAAAATTGAAATTAATCCAAAAGGAAGAATTTAACCTTCTGAGAGAAGGCGTTGTTGTCAAGGGACTGTAGTCTACTTGTCAAGCCGAAGAGAGAAAAATAATACTGAATTATGTTCCCTGTCCTACTATGGCATTAAATGTAAAAAAAAACACACCAAAAAAAACCCCCACTGTCCTAGATAATAACATGCCTTGGGAGAGTGGAACATGAAAGTATTGCATGTATATAAAAGATGTGAAAAACATTTATTTTGCAAGGAGTTTGTACATTTACGATTGACAACAGTTTATTCTTCGTCAAAGATGTTCATCATAAGGAACACATCCAAACTATATTGTTTTCAGATTATCCTAATGGGAGGCGTTTCACAACTTCATTTCGACACGAGCGAAGACGTTCCTCTCATGGTCTATTATTAGATTAAAAATGTCAAACTCTATGATGATTTCATTGAGGCTATGGCGCATTGTCAAGTTTGTTTTGTTTATAAATGATGTTTCATTAAGGCTTTGGCGCACCGTTAAGTCTGTTTTAGATGATGCTTTCATTAAAGATATGGCGCTCCGTCAAGTCTGTTTTGTCTATGATGCTTTCATTAAGGCTATGGCTCACTGTCATCTGTTTTGTCTATAATGCTTTCATTAAGGCTATGGCTCACTGTCAAGTCTGGTTTGTCTCGGTCTAATTGTGAGATGTGGATTGTGGTGATAAACGGGAGCTCGCGTACAAGTGAGACTGAACAAGCCTATCTCACTAGTTCGGGCTCATCAAAATTGTCTTGAGTTAATTGACAGAAAGAGCTACCTCGCGCACTGAGACAAAACAAGCCCAAAAACAGATTTGACTCAGTGGGCCATCATATAATTATGACTATGTGCGCTTTTGCAAATACTGTTCTTTGTTATTTTGTCGCTAGCGTACCTGAAACTCATTGAACAAATACGGCATTGCAAGAAAACAAAACACCGTATCCAGCCCTTGTCCACCACCGTGACGACCGTGAGCGCAGTGGGGCGATACACAGCAGGTAGCACCAGGCTCACTAGCACCGGCCCACCTGATACGAACTCATTCAACCTGGGGCCTCCTCAGATGCAAACACTGACATTACCAGACCCTGTACGCAAAGCACAACGCCAGCCGGCAGCCCTACGGAAATCCGATGCATAGATAGGATTGACGTCAAGTTTGCACATAGGTATGACATCTTTCCTACGTAGATCCGCTGGATACGACATCTTTCCGAGGTTGGTTTATAGAGCTTGAACCCGCGTGTACGGTAATCCCACCAAACTAAAAACGGAAATCCTGTACAAATCTACGTCAGATCGACGTAAGGATGGTGGTTTGGACCTCTTCATCTGGACTCTTATTTTACGTTAACATCCCAGTAAAATACAAATGGCTGAAGTGAATTTTGTTCTATTCCGGCAATTTTTTCTTACCTCCCTTTCCCAATGCCCTTTTGTATACTTTTCAGACCCTGGGCTTCAACCACTCCCCCCCCCCCCCCCACCCTGTATACAAGCGTGCGGCCATTAAAATGGTGACTGTCTATGATAAGACCAGCTGGCAAACTTAAAAAGACATTCTGTATGCATTATTTGAATGTTTCATTAGAAAGAGGATTTATATATAATAATAATTCAATGACTTAATAATTTTCTCACGAAAAAAAAAATGGGGGAAACTTCAAATAATGCCTGTAACTGACGAGCGTACGATCCCTTCCCAGACTAATTCCATCCCCTCCCCCCCCTCCCAACCTCCCCCCCACCCCCCCCCCCACCCCCAACCCCAGGCTATCTGAAAGAGGCCATAATTCATGCAAAATTTGTCTTACCCAATTTTAGAATACTACTTTTCAATTCCCTCCTTTCGTGAATAATTAGAACTGTCGTGTCTATGCAAATTCGCCATTGTTTGCTTTGTTCTGTAGTTTCTTCATACCAGTAAATGATACGAATAGTTAATTAGGCTACAGTGTACTTGTAGTTCATAATTTTCTTTATGCCAGTCACAATATGGCGACCTTAGTTCTTGTTTGTTTTACCTCCATTTTCTGAAAAACTGGAGATCTTTTAGTATGTAGAAGAGAAATAACAAATGCACACGTTGACACTTGTTTAAAATGCGTTGTGGCACTTATCAAGCTTTTCCACAGTTCCGATTTATTCTAACGCCTTATCATAATAGTAAAGCCGCAAACATTTAACGCCGAATTTCTCAGTTGTGCAAAAAGTGGCGTTGGAACAAACAAGAACTAAAATCGAGAAATGGCAATAGTAACGGATCCATTTTAAGGGCATTGTAGATGAAAACCGCTTTTTGTCTCATCTTATGTTCTAGCCTCTTGACAATTCTCTCACTTTACAAGAAAGCGTTTCAAAGTTTTAGTCACTTTTGTTATTCTTTGATGTGGCAAAATTGTTTCCGCTTACAATGTCAAAACTATTAAAGATATCGATATTTCACTTTGTGAATGTATATATATATATATATATATATATTTTCTGTATTTGTATCAATTTTTTATCCTTCTCTAATCCCATTTGGGAAATTATCCTCCCTGTCATTGTAGCCCAGTTACAACTGGAGCAGACACGTCGTCGCCACAGTGCAGCGCCGGTCGGCTGTTCTGTTGTGTTTTTTTTGGTGGGGGGGGGGGATGAGTGGGGAGGGGAAGGGAGTAGTAAGGATACATTTTATTTAATTTTGGCCCGGCAGCGGCCTGTTCGGCCTACTCTTTTTTATTACCAACTGCCAAGATATCTTTAACGTGCGCACCGTACACACGGGCCCTCCGAGTTTTTCGTCCTTACCCGAGAGGACTAGGTGCTCCATCCTACCTTCCATAGGATCAGGGGACAGGGAAATATGAGAAAAATCCCAAAATTCCAATATGTCCGCACCGGCTGGGATTCGAACACGGTACCTTGGGCATGAGAGGCAGCACTTTGCCTCTAGACCACCGTCTCCCCAGATCTCACCACGAGCAATGTTAAAGTAGTCGTAATGCAATCCTATCAAAATCATCAATACACCAGAACGTGAGGTGGACGATGATTGTACCACAGCCAAGAACCCAATGGAAATGACAGGGGAAAAGTTGTATTCAAACAACAGGCTAATCTGTTGAATTTCTTTCGAAACAATTTCCAATAAAATCGAGAATTCCATCTGAAAAAAAATGAAAAAGAAAGCTGTTGGAGAGGTGTCCAAAAATTACTTCAAACGCCGACCAATAAGCAGTTGTTTGTATTTGAATTTGTAATTTGTATTTTGTGTGCTTCTTTAATCCCAGTTGGGAAATTTACCTCAGTGTTCATTACAGCCCTGTGACAACCGGAGCAGAGACGTCGTCGCCACAGTGCAACGTCGGTAGGCGGGGTGTTTCCCTTGGTTATTCAAAGCCGCCCTATGGTTAATGGTACTTTGATAAAATACAACAATAAGAAATATCAATGCTAATTCTGCACAGAAATTTTATTTCGCTGTCGGAAGGCTTAGCGGAGTTGCACTTTTAAATTAGGCTTTTAAAGTTATATTATTTTAGAATAAAATAAACAACCAGTGCTGTACATAAATTTTGTTTCGTTATCAGGTGGCTTAACGGAGTTGCCCTGAATTATGCTCCTAAAATTATGCCATTTGAGAAAGAAATAAACAGTCGTATGGAGATCAATTGATGCGCTAAAAGTACTTAAGTCACAAAAGTGTCTATTTTGAGAAAATCTATCCTGAAAATTGAAATTTCTTTCAGGCACGTCTTTCAACGCATTTTTCCCAAATTTGAATTGAATTGGAAGCTGCGGTGAAAAGATATTTAGGTATTTAGGTACTTTATTTGTTTCCAGTATTCAGGCAGTGGATTTAGGAATCCATAAAATACATATCGCAACCTTAGTTCTCGTTTGCTCCAACTCCACTTTCTTGCACAACTGAGAAATTTGACGTGAAACATTCAGTATTACTATAAGGAGTTAGAATAAATGGGCACTGTGAAACAGCTTGATAAGTGACGTAACACATTTTAAATTAGTGTCAAAGTGTGCATTTGTTACATCTCTTGTACATACTAAAAGATCTCCATTTTTTTTTTCTCTCCAGAGAATGAACTAAGAACAAAGAAGACCTAAGGTCACGGCATATCCCCTGAACAGTTTCAAATGTTGGAAAATGTGACTTAAAATAGACTTTGAATCCAGGAAAGCATTGTCTCCGGTTGCTTCCTTGATTTCGGTTCACATGTCAGACTCCCGGCTGCCAGACGTTTTCTTCCTCTAAAAAAGGGGTCTATCCATGTATGACTAGCTTCATGACGGCACTCCAGTCCCGGTTTACAGCCACAGCCTCCGTGCTTGACAGTGTATAGATTACAGTCCTCTTCCTCTATCCAGTATCTGTTGCATGTTCCTGAAATGGGAAGAGATCTATCGTGTCTGGGCATCAGGAAAGCGATATCGGTGAGTCTTGAAATATTCACAACTCTGAGCCAAAGAAATTGGCACTTCTTTTTGTGAAAATAGATAGATAGATAGATAGATAGATAGATAGATAGATAGATAGATAGATAGATAGATAGATAGATAGATAGATAGATAGATAGATAGATAGCTAGACAGATAGATAGATAGATAGATAGATAGACAGCTAGATAGACGGGCGGGCGGATGGACGGACAGGTAGGTAGGCAGACAAACAGACAGAAAGACAGGTGATAGATAAATAGACAGTCAGCCAGACAGACAGACGTGTAAGAAGATAGGTGTGTAGGTAGATAGGTAGGTAGGTACGTAGGTAGGAAGGTAGGTAGATAGATGATAGATGGATGGATGAATGGAGAGATAGAGAGAGATGGATGGATGAGTGGATGGATGGATGGATGGATGGATGGATGGATGGATGGATGGATGGATGGATGGATGGATGGATGGATAGACGGATGAATGGATGGGTGGATAGATGGATGGACGGAGGGGTGGACGAACAGACAGACAGACAGAAACGGCATTGTGCAGTGTGGTGTGAAAATGTTGGGTTAGATACATGGACCTCAATGTAATGAAAGCTTCAATGTTATAAATACAAATCTCCCATGGTACGCGGACCATTAGGTAAATACTTGCCAACACCCGCCACAATCTCACAGCACTCGACGCCTTGAACGCACTGAGAATCTTCGGTACAGAATCGAAGATATGGTGACTGATAAGCCTGTGAGTGCAGAGAATAATCATAATAAAAATAGTTATAATAATAATAGTAAACAACTTACTATAATCAAAGATGCTAAAAACGATAAGATGAGACACTGACTTCTTCGCTCCACTGAAAAAACGTGCACACAGTTTGGGTGCTGATCGGGGGCGGGGCCCATGGCGCAAAGAATGCTTGATGTAATAGTAAATTTATGATGCAAAATTGTGACAGTGCTACTGCGACTAAAAAAAAAAAAAGAAAGAATAGCCAGAGTTTTCCCACAGCGATTGAGGTTATAATTCCACAATAAGTATCGTCAATCAAGACCTATAGTGATGGCTGAGCAGTGAACAAAATTCAATATTTTCCCCATTTGGCTTTAAAAAATATCGCAACCTTTCATGACTTCAGCGCGCATGCTGCTAGGTGGCGGTGTGAAATGCGTGCACGCTAAAAGCACTAGCTGTCTTATCTTGTCAATTGTAGTATCTTTGCTATAATGGAGAGGGCTAATAATTTTATGTAAGCAGCTAAAACTTCGTGACTATGCGAAAAAAAAAAAAATGAAACGTGATGTGCTGTCTCATTTTTTGGCGATAAGTTACCTTTACACATTGATGGTATCATGTAGGACCAAAATCAGTCTTTAATATTATTTGTTTAAATATTTTTGGAGCCGCAAAAATAAAGACGTATTTTCGTCGAGTAGAATAAAAAAGCATAATCGGAAATTTCGTCCTTGACCTCTATTTAAACATTGGTGGTCGAAAATCAACGTAATCACATAAATGTGTTTTTCCACGCAAGTTCCATTGGTCATTGCATAGAATCCAAATGCTGCTTTTAACGTAGCCTAGATCTAGATATGTGGTTGGACTTCCTATGAAGTCTTGCGCGGGTCAGCTGGTAAAAAAATAATAATGACAACAGTAATATAATAGTAATGTCAACAATAATCATAATAATATTTAATGACAATAATCTAACTGGGTCTATAAATGTGTTTATCAAAAAGGCTCCGAAACTAACCATCGAAAAAAAAAAGATCTGAAAACTGGTAAATAGATGTAAGTTAGCATGTTTACGTGAGAACACAGCTCTTAAATGTTGATACTTTCACAGTTTGGTGAGTCTGGGTCGGGGAAACATCGTCTTTCGGTCATTGTTTACTGTGGTTAACTTTTTTCTTAGCTCGCCGCCGATTGGTTTGCGACGCCTGAAGTGGTCGCAGTGCAAATCAGCTAACGAATCAAAATCAATGCTACCATCGCCATGGTTATGTGCGGACTTGACAGCTAAAATGGCCGATATCCGCAATGGGCCTAACTCGGTTCATCCAAAAAGTAGGGATAGAACCTTGTCACATTAAGGGGACTCCTGGCTAATTTCATGCAAAATTTACCTGAACAGCGACCAGTAGGAAATTGAAAACAGTCATACAAACTATCAGTTTCGTCATGTTGGCTGCTTGTAACTGTAGAACGCACGAAATCTTGAAGTACTACACCGCGGTATCAGATGTCGCAGTGGGGTATCAATCCTGTATTTTATACCTCGCAGTGGACAAATAGACTTACACCTGCTGATTAACATCAAAGCGTACTGAATGGGGAATTCGTGGTTAGTTAATTGCTAAGTTGACAGTTCTGAGGGAAAAAGGCGTCAGATAGTTAACTAGAGAAAAGATGAAGAGCTACGTGGTAAGCTATCGTAACTCGTCTTTTTAGATATCTCATAATTAAGATATTTGGCATGGTGTAGCTCTTGACAGCCTGCTGACTGTGCTACAAGTTGGGTGTTAAATACTGAAAACTAAAGGTTAATTTTTTTCTTTCTTTTTCTTTGGAAAAAGGGGGGGGGGGGCTGTTTAATATTGTAACAATTTAGTGTGATCAAGAAAGTTTTCGGGCTTTTTTGCTTCTCCAGACAAATCTCAAAAACTGACTTACGATAGTTTAACACCCGGCCCTCGTCTGATGAGGTGTTTAGATATCATGTTTGCTTAATTGGTGCTCAGAACAGAGGGCGTTAAAAAAAAGGTTGAAGAAGAACATTAATGACTCTTGCGAGGCTCGAACCTTCGACATCTGTCACGGCGCAAATTGCCTTGCCTGAAAGAAAAACAACAACTCGCTAAACCACTTGGCAACTCCGTCTCTCAAAGTTAATAGAGACAATTGGCGACCAAAGTTCTTGTTTGTTTTATCTCCATTTTCTGAAAAACGAACTCCTTTAGTATGTAGAAGAAGTATAACAAATGCACACTTTGACACTTGTTTAAAATGCGTTATGGCACTTATCAAGCTATTTTCACAGTTCCAGTTTATCCAAACTCCTTATCATAATACATGTACTGAAGTCGCAAGCGTTTAATGGCGAGTTTCTCAGTTGTGCAAAAGTGGAGTTGGAACAAACAAGAACTGAGGTCACATACTGCAACCCGAGCTGTCAATAGGTGTCTCTTTCAAACTTGAGTATTGGTGAGCTAGATCCACTCTTGGTGCAGTAACAGCGGTGGCGGGTTCGAACCCCTTCTAAGTCATTTCTTTTTGTTCCATCTTTCATTCTCGTTTCTCTGAACAATAACTAAATATAATTATACGTCTGATTGTCCCACATCCTTACTATGATCAATTTTCTTAGGGCTGATGTTAGGGGACCGAAGAGTTTTACACAGTAATCTATAACTGAACATTGAGCACAACCTCAGTATTTTCTCTATTTGGCTTTGTATTTGGAAAGCGGTCCCATAACAGCAGCCACTTCTCTTAGTGCTGTGTCTCCTGCAGGCTTCTCCGTTTGCCGTTATTAACTAGTTGAGTGGAACGAATGAAATTGTCCACGTATGGACAAATTTTGCCCAGATCATTCCGAAGGCAATTTGCCGGTGTTATCAGCCGGTGGGAAAAATGAATTGTGTTATAACGGGATTTCATACAATACATTTCGCTGATCAGTGAATAAGGCACGAACCAAACATCTGCCGACATAATTACTTTTGTTCCGAAAGTATTACCATGTGTAATTGCCATCACATGAACCTATTACGTTCTTTCTATGGAAGACCGATTTTGATTTCTGATGATACGGTGTTATTTCCAACGCGCCCCACTAGTTATTTCTTAGTCTTCTTGCTGCCACAGAGTCGATATATCGGCCCGATCGTTTCATGTTAAAACGGCCGCCAGGCCAATATCTCGGCCGATATTGTTCCGGCATTCTTTTTTACTTCTAATTTTCACTGCTTCTTCTTATCTTTCTACCCGACAACAAATTATTCTTTTTCAGTGCAAGCACAAAGTAATCAATGTTCAGAGATCGTATTTCGCGAGTTTTTGAGGTAAAAAATATACCTGCGTTATTTTTGCATGGTCTCAGAAAATTCCTGGCAGCCTTCATTAAGATTAATGTAATTAACCCTGGCAGTCTGAAGGAAGGAAGGACGATTGGGCTTGGTAACAAAAGGGTTAAGATAGAAAACTGGTGAAATTATTTTCTGATGTCGTAAAAGCCTCTGTAAGAGACTTACCTTGACAAGTGAACAGTGTGTAAACAGACTGGTGTGAAGCATTGTGTTTTGTTGCTGTGGTTTTTTTTTTTTTTTATCAGTGAGCGTTATAGCGGAATGCATTGCATCATAACATCATATTTTTGAAAGTTATATTAAATGATATTTTGGGGAAGAAAGGGAATTGGGAGGGCAAAGGACAGAGAGATTAGGTAGAGAGAGAGAGAGTGAGAGAGACAGACAGACAGAGCGACAAAAAGAGAGACGGAGGGAGGGAGAGAGAGAAGAGAGAGAAACATACCGGGAGATGGAGAGACAGAGACAGGCAGACAGACAGAGAAACATAGACATACAGGCAGAGAGAGAAGGAGAGAGACATACAGGCAGACAGAGAAGAGACAGACAGAGAAAGGGGGAGACAGAGAGAAAGTGAGACAGACAGTCTTCAAAGCGAGGGGCCGAGAGTGGGGAAGTCAGGGAGAGGGAGGGACACACAGAAAGAGAGACAGTCAGGGTCAGAGAAACAGAGACAGACAGACAAATATACAAACAGAGAGGAGTGAGATGGAAAGAGACAGAGAGAAATAGAAAGAGTGAAAGATAGAAAGAGACAGAAAGAAAGAAAAGATGAGAAACACTTTTATCCATTCTTTGCTTTATCCCAGGGCGGGGGTTAATTATGTTCGTAATTTAATATCATAAAGATAACGAGATAGAGCTGAATTCAGAGTGTCGATGGCACGGCGTGTTCATCTCTAGATTGTGTCATTCGCAACCATATGACAGGTTTTACCGTAAAAACTGTCAAAGTTGCAATTATTAAGTGACACTGACACCGTGATATCATTGAAAAAGTGTAAAACCCATTTGTATCATTTGTAGCACTGCAATGTATAAAAATAGGCAGCATCAGCTTGTATCAGTACGACATCATCTACCACGAAGTATCTCAAGACATCTCTTACATCTTACAGTTAGTTACAAGCAGCCAACATGATGAGATTGATAGTTTGTCTGACTGTTCTCCTGGTCGCTGTTCAGGTAAATTTACGTGACTTAAGTCAAGAGCTGACGCAGGGGCGAAGCTAGTACAGGGCAGAAGGGCAAAGGCCACTCCCCTTCACCACACTTTTTAACGGTTGCGCCTTTTTTTCTATAGCCAAAGTTTTTCTTCATTTGACAGATGTGCAAAAGCCTTTGGCTGTGATCGTCTTTAAATAAGGATCCTCAACACAACAGAAACTTTTTTGCGACATCAAGAACAACAAAAGTGACCAAAACTTTGAGACGCTCTCGAACAAGAAAATTGTTGGAATACGCCAGTATGTGAGATGGACAACGATGAGCTTGCCCCCATTAACTTCAGAACCCGGCTCCGCCTCTGAGCTGACGTGTTCGCTCCCTCTGAAGATCTCCTGTCGTCTCTTTCTCCTAAGAGGTTTATTTATTTGATTTTCTTTGAAATGATGTTCTGATATATTTATCTGAAATTCTAGGAAAATCGAGCCACGTTCACAAGCCAATTGCTTAACTCAGAGTTGGGCAATTTTGTACTTTGTCATTGTCGACTCCGCGAAGCCTGATTACATAGTTTAATTTGAAAAGGAACCTTTAAGGGAGAAAGCTGATCTCCTAAAAGGCGGGAAACCATAGTGGTAGTAGTAGTATGCAGCCGTTTGTCTCGGGAGACAATGGCTGTGGTGTAGTTTGATCGTGTCTGTCGTGGCGGGTGAGCGTCTGGTCTGGCTCAGCAGTCCGATCCTGGCATGGCAATCCCTTCCGCGGGTATTGCAGGCGAACCGGGGGGTAGACCTGACTCCTGGGTATGCTGCCTCTGTTGCTGTTTCCTGTGTAGGATCTCGACTTCCAGCTGTCTGTTGCTCTTCTCCTCGTCCAGTGTGAGACTCTTTCTGATAACACAGCGCCCGTTGGTACTGCGGTCGTCGGCAAGCTGTTCCCAGTTGTCTGGGTCAATACAAACTGCCCAAGTCAAAAGCCAAACAGGCATGAGTTTAGTCGAAATGGTGTTTTGTTTTGTTTTTTGTTTACAATACGAATGACCAATTTCAAACTTTTGACCGCTGACCACGAAATGTGGGTGGTTGTAGGGTTTCTTCCAGTCCTATCGTTTTGTTATATTCTGTCCATAGTCTTGCTTTCTGCTCGCACAACGTGATTGTTACTGTGTCGACATGCTCTCTAGAAACTCAAACTCGAACTCATTATTTTGAAGCAGTTTTTGTCGTTGTTGTTTATTATCTCGATCCCAGGCTTGATTTAAAAATGTGTGTACTCGTTTACAAAACTCTTTTTAGATCTATACAAAACAATTTCTGAGGATTTTATCAACGTAATAAAGTTTTATACGGAACTATTTAATTCCACTTGTGAAATTCAAACTGATGAAGTTATGAATACCAAACATAAATGGAGTACCCAAAAAGACCGTGAAAGGTGCAAAGCGGCCGTTATCGTGCTGATGCGCCGTAAAACCCCAACTCAGACTTTAAACTCAAAACTGGTGTGTAAAGGAATGCATTGGCGTAGTATTGGGGAACGGGTGCCACAGGGGCGGTTGCCCCCGGCGCCAAATTGTTAGGGGTGCAAAATTCAAAAGCAAAAAAAAGTAGAAATAATAAATACAAAAACAGCGTACCCTCCCCCTCACACAGAAAATCTCCCAATGTTCGAACATTCTACAGTTTTTTAACATGACGGGGTGAATAAACGTTGGCACGTACTAACAGCCCATGGGTCAGAGGGCACAATACTTGCCTTGCCCCGGGCGTTGGCAACCCACGCTACGCCCACTAAAGTAAATAAATGAATCAGGCACCTTGTTCATGAACTTGACCAAATACATGACAATGTACTTCATTCCTTGCTCACACAGGCCCAGCGACCAGCTGCCCAGAAATGTACTGAAGACTCCCAGTGTGGTCAAGGCGAGTGCTGTGCGATCTTCAATGACTACCTGATCATGAGCAAGAAACAGGCAGATTCAATGTTCTATGACCCCAACGCCCAAAAGACTGGCAAGTATTTTTACATAATGGTCCATGTATCGTACGAGACTTGTATTTACTAGCCGACCCGGGTAAGATTAATTCTTGCAAATTTTCCTTGTATCAAGACCAGCTGCATATAATCTAAATCTAGGTCATTATGAACAACGACACTTGGATTCCAAGCAAAGACTAACATTATCTTTTTGTCTCACCACCATTCCATGAGGAATACACAGATGTGATAAAGTTGACTTTCGGCCAGCAATGCGTAAAGGGTGGCGCTGAACGCAATTTCCAGCAATGCTTCTCGATTATGTCGGAACACTTTCTTCAGTGTTAACTCAG
Source organism: Onchidella celtica (assembly GCA_963931925.1). Lineage (NCBI taxonomy): Eukaryota > Metazoa > Mollusca > Gastropoda > Systellommatophora > Onchidiidae > Onchidella > Onchidella celtica. The sequence goes on along the minus strand of OZ007575.1, from coordinate 24,806,254 downwards.
TTCTGGCTCAAAATCAACGAAAATAATAAAAATATGGCGCAGTTCAAGGTCTTTTAAGATATGCCCAGGTACACTTTTATTTCTTTCAATGTGTAATAGTATGGTATTTTGTATAATTTAAGGCTCGGGGTGAAAAACCATTCATGATTACATCGAAGGCCTTACTTCCGTTATAATTTGATTACAATGTATTGTTTGAAACTTTTGTTACACTGAGGTCCGTGCTATGTCTAACCCAACATTTTCGCATCACATAGTGCAACACTTGAGAATCCTACAGCCGATGGATACGCCGCGCACTACATATTTAAAATATGGCAATAAGAAAAAGTTTATATCACTTTCCCTATGTCCAAATATGATGTGTTACTGTACATTCCAGGGACCTGTCAATGCTACAGAGCATTGGGAGAAAATTGTGATCCATTCACTGTCATGAACGGAGGGTGCGGCTGTGCGCCAGGGCTCCACTGTCACTTCGAACCTGATCCAACAAGCGACTATCCCTGGGCACCTGGAAAAAGAATGATGGCCATGCTACCTGGCACTTACACCTGTGAGGTGGTGGTTGTCTGATAACTGGAGACACCACGATCTTACCCTGTCCGCCAGTTGGATGTTTGTTTAATTTTAAAATGACATAATTTTAGGAGCATGATTAAGTCTAAACACCTTATGCCTTAGATAACATAACAAAATTTCTTTCTGCCAATTGAATGTTTGTTTTATTCTAGAATGTGTATAATTTCAGGAGATTAAATACAACTCCTTTGCACCTTGCGAAAATGAAGCAAAATTTCTGTGAAAATTGGCGTTGATATTTTCAATTGCTCCATAATATTAAAGTACCATCAGCCGAGGGTTAGTTTTTAGTGACTAAGTGGAAGCACTGTTTATTGATTTGCATGGTAAAGTCAGTTTTGGAAAACTTTTCAATTGTTTTTGTTTTTGTTTTTTTCAAATGCAATTCTTGATTTTTTTCCCCGAAATTGTCCCGAAAGAAATTAAAGAAGTTAAACCGTTCTTCGTGTCTGGGTATCGTTTTTTCCCCCCTCTGTCATTTCCATTGAGTTTTTGGTTCTGAGATATTGTTGTCTTCATGTTATGCCATAGATTTTCTTCAAGTTCTTGTTGACAGAGTAGTTGAGTTAACAAATTATACTCTGTTAGTGCTCAGAAAAGCGAAGTGGGGGTGCGAAAAAAACAGCAACAAAACAAGACGAGATGGAGGTGGGGCCGGTGCAGAGGTCGCGGGTTCGATCCCCACTTTGATTACGGCTTTTTTTTTTTCTTCTTCTCTTTTTTTTTTTTTTCTTTATTTCTTTCACTTTAGCCTTCACAGTAGGACTATCCTGCATCTATTTCCAAGGTGTGTAAAACATTTCTTCAGGTCGTTCACTTATATGTCTAAGTTTTATGATATGGAGTTAGCATACGTGGGAACTGAAACAGCTTGATAAGTGCCACGACGCATTTTAAACAAGTGTCAAAGTGTGTATTTGTTATATCTCTTCTAATTCTTACTAAAAGATCGTTTTTTTTTCCGAAAATGGAGATACAACAAACACGAACTAAGGTCCTTAAATACGCAAGTCATTGTATGGAAGTCCGACTGACCATCTGGGTTTGGAGTTAAGTTATACTTAAACATTTCATCAAGATAAGACACGATCTTACAATGATTTTGTGTGTAGGTAAGTGAACAAATCCGCACGTTAAGAGTTGTATCCCAGTTCGTTTGTCCATGGCCAGTAACTTTTTTCCCCACTATTTCTTGCTTCATTTCTTCCTACCTTCTTCTGTTTCCTTATCCTTCTTCATAATTCTTCTTCTTCTTCTTCTATTTCTTTTTTTTTTTCTTGTCTTCTTGTTCTTTCGTTCTTTCTTTCTCTTTTCTTCGTTTTCTTTCCTTCTTTCTTTTTTTTTTTTATTTCTTCTACTTTGTTTGAGTGGATTTTGATTGTGGTAGTTTGATACAAAAATATTAGAAAACCCTTGTTTTCCTAATAGGCTCGAAAACTTCGAAAAGATCTAACTGAACTTTTGCATGAACAAGTGAAATATCTAGGTTGGGAACCACACACAGTATCTAAGGGAGGTATTATACTAAGCCCGCAACGTACATGTCTTGAGGTCTCTTCCATAACATGTCACCTGGAATATCATACTAAGCCTGGTCAGTCAAAGTCAGATGCTGGCAGATGTTACGATGTTGCTATCCTAAATGTTACGGATTTGGGGTGAATCCGTCTACTTAAGGTTTCGACTGCATTTAAAACGAGAGGTATTTAATATCTAAACTTTCGTACCATGCCACACACTAAGAACAATCTGAATAAGTTTCATAAACAGACCTGCAGGGCCACAAATTTAATTACATTAATTACCCTAACAATTTTGTCTAGATCTATTATATAGTAAAGACAACATCAGCAGCATCAAATCCAAATTCAATAATACCTCACTAGAATTCTACTCTAGATTCCTATAATATTATTATACTTCTGACTCACTAACAATCTAAGTACTAATTATATATATCTCAGATCTGGTCTGCCTACTATATATATCAATCAATACACTAATATGGTCTCTGGCGACAATGTCATCTCAGCCATTTGTGCCTAACGCTTATAATAATCGAGCCCGTCAATACAAACTGACGTAGTTAAGTCTAGAGGTCTACTCTAGGATGGGCTGGCAATGCCCAGCCTCATCCAGACAAATCAATCACAATTCACAGATGTGTATGCCATACATTCATACTAGTTGCAAGTCTATATATATCTTTATCTTGCATTCTTGGGTAGCACTCCTAGTATATGCGGCAATCCTGTCCTACTGGATAACTTATGTTCAGCTCCTCGTTCATGGTTGAGCCATCAATAGACAAACACTTACGATTAGTCCCTGGTGGACACCAGGGAACGATGGACAATAGCGGTGGGCATATCTCATTCAGGCATATGGATTCATCTCAAATGTCTATAGTGGACTAGACATGAGTCGTACAACGCTTTTATGATTCTTCAGGCAGAATCGTGCCGACGCCTGCACAGATTGGAGTTTTCTGTATGGAGTGCAGAATATATGTCTGGGCAGACTTTTATACTGTCTGGCCACCTGCAACTACCGTCCAAATCCCTAGATTTCATTGGTGCGGTCAGCTCCGAGCTGAGCTCGCAGTATAATTTATTCTATTGTATAAGTCGGTTACGGCCTTGCACTAATACAGACAAGGTCAATTTAAAATGTCAAAACAACTACTGAAATCTTTAAACCCTCGTGCTTTCTACATTTTATGCACGAATTTCTGAACGCGACTAAGCGTCTTAAACTATCTATCCTTATTCGCCCCTTCTCTTCCCTTCTAAATGTTCATCAAAATCACGGGGTCGAGAACGGCTCTGTCACTCCTAGCTATACATTTATTCTATCTCGCCCCACTTTCTTTCCATCTCTAAAACAAAAGTGTTTCAAACAAACTGTTCACGAGAACAGCTCAAGGACAAATTACGCTGGTTAGAATTAACAAGTCGTGAAAATTTACTCACTGAACTCGTGACCTAGCACGGCATTTATGGACTTAATCTGTTCTTGACAGCAGACAAGAAGTGCACACCACAATTTCCTACATTTTCTTAGCAAATCCGGGAAAACCCTATCATACTAAGCCCGGTCAGACACAGTCAGATTTATTTCTTGGGTAGACATTTTGCTGGCAGCATCTGGCTGTGTCTCACTAGGCTTAGTGCTAGACACCCCTGAGGGGATACAATTAGGCTCGATCGTGGCAAATTCCTTTAGACGCGTGACATGTTACGTAGGGGGACACTCACGACATGTACGTTCAGTGAACGAACTAAATTGTCAATGGCATCAAAATGAACGTATGTCAAACTATCTGGGGTCCTAGGCTTTGTTCTGGACAAATCTATTTACTGGTTTCAGTTCTGGGTGATTAAAATAAATCTGCTTTACCCTGTCCGTTCCTTTAAGGTTTATTTTGTTATTTCTTTCTGTCTTTTAAAATACGTCCAATAAAATTGCACTCCCACTGAGCAGTAATGCCCTACCAAAGAATTTGAGTACTCTGTAACTATAAACAGGGGCTCTACTTCGCTTTGGTCACTGCTTGCGTCACCAATGGAAGCATTAAATTGTCAAAGACCGGTTGGCTTGTCCACACTTTGGGCTTCTGATAAACATTACATGGGAACTCCTGTCCAAATTGCAGGTGTTGTCAATATGAACCAAACTGTCCTGCAATTTCCTGTTTACGACTTAACACCGTCTTACAGTGGGTAAGTGACCATTACCACTACTACAGCCAGGGATGTAAGCATAAGTGATTATAATTAAGACAGGTTAAGCCATCTAACTTTTGTTGTTGTTGTTGTTGTTGTTGTTGTTGTTGTTGTTGCTGTTGTTGTTCTTTTTTCTTTTTTAATGTATCTATGTGTGTGTTTTACCATATAAAAGTTATCAACGGAGCGTAAATGGCTTGATAGAGTGAAAAAGAAAAAACAACAGAATTTTACAAAACAGTCCATAGAGCGACCTGTTTAGAATGAGCGATGAGCGGGGCCAATATCAATATTCTCCACAACTGTTGGATTTATTTCATATTTTACATGGGCTTATACTGCACATTAAACCTCAAGGAACTAATTTTTGTTCGTAAGACTGTAGCCTGGTTTTTAGTTTCCTTCTTTGAGCTTTGTAAAAAAAAAAGAAAAAAAATGAAAATGATGAAAAATAATGAGACCGCCAGGATTAACCTTTTAACAAAGGGCCTCTAAATATTATAGGCCTACATTTTTTTAGGGCCTCATGAAGTCTGAGTGCAAATAAAAAAACAAAAACACCACAAACAAATGAAAAAAAAAACAACAACAACTGGTGAACTTGTTTTTGTTTTAAATTGTGTATTAGTGTAGTAAGTTACAAATGTACTAGAAAATATATCACGCTTAAAAATAAAGAACAGGTAATTAAACGATCCCCTTGTTTTCAACTCTAAAACATTATTTTGCCTTAAGAGATATTAACAAAAATAAGCGAAAGACAAAGACAGTATCTGGCCCTTGGTTCTGCATAAATTGTTTTTAGAACTAGGCTTTATCAAGTTGTTTGTTGTTGTTGTTGTTGTTGTTGTGTTGATTCTTTGTTGTTCGATGCTCTGATATTTTCTAACGGATATGATTTCAGCAACACGACACAAAAATTACACACTAAAAAAAAAAAAACGGTAGGCAGAATGGACACAACAGAATTTCGCCGAAGAGGGAAGGAGATGGTGGACTATATCGCGGATTACTACGACACAATACGCGACAGGAAAGTAGTGCACGACGTACGACCCGGCTACATGCTTGACCTGGTCCCCGAGGAGCCACCGAAAGAGGGGGAATCCTGGGACAGTATCGTCGCTGACATAGAAAAAGTCATCATGCCAGGGGTAAGTGCAAAATCTCTATAACGTCAGCCAAAATTGTGATGTTGACAGCATGGCATTCCTGCCCGCCCCCCTCTCTCGTGCAAGGCGGCTGAGCATGCAAAGAGACAGAGAGAAGGAGCGAGAGAGAGAAAGGCAGGGGGGGGGGCGCGGAGAAAGGCAGGGGGGGGCGCGGAGAAAGGCAGAGAGGGAGAATGAGACAGACAAAGAGAGACAGAGAAAGACAGGGACAGCCAGAGTCAGAGAGAGAGAGACAGACAGACAGACAGACAGCCACACACAGAGAGAGAGACAGGGACAGACAGAGACACAGAGAGAGAGAGAGAGAGAGAGAGAGAGAGTCATAGGGAGACAGGCAGAGAGATAGACAGAAACAGACAGACAGACAGACAGAGGGCCATTGAGAGAGAAACAAACAGAGAGTGATAGTCAGAAAGAGATACAGATTTCAGATTTTCTTTTTCTTTTCGTCCTGTTTTGTGGTTGAAAGGGTAAGGGGCAAGGTTAGGGATTCCATAAGTTTTAGGGGTGGGGGTAAGGACGGGGTTGGGGATAGGTAGCCTACGTATACGTACGCGCACCTAGCGCAAAACGCTTGGGGTGCGTACGTGTACTTATAACAACAGCCTTCTCTCGAAACATGGGTATGGTAGTTTTTGAGTTACGAGTCTCACTACCTCATCATTGTTTGTGGTGAGAGACTAATTGATGTAGCGATATTCTCAATAATTAAGACGTTATAAGCAGGACTGTTTTTGCCACATCCAGGAATAACGAAAGTGACCAAAAAAACTTTGAAGCGTTCTACTGTAAAATGAGAAAAATTTTTATACGCCCAGTACGTGAGGTGGACGACTAGTTATAACTCGTCTGTTTCTCTGCGGGCTGTTGCTAGGGGAGTGAGGCATTTTACATAATAAGCCATTGCTGAAGAGTGAAACAACTCAACATCTGTGTTTAGGTCTTTGTTTCAGGAGGTTCTCTACTCTTGGCCTTTACACCTCACTTTTTCTGGTTTTTATTTTCTTGTATTGGCAAGGATTCGTTTTTTAGAATTTTGCCCGGGCAGCGGCATTGTACGGCCTGCTTTTCACGATTTCCAACTGCCAAGGCAACTTTAACCTGGGCAACGTGCACACGGGCCCTCAGAGTTTTTCGTCCTCGTCCGAGAAGACTAGGTGCTCGATCCTACCTACCATAGGATCAGGGACAGGAAAATAAGAGAAAAAATCCAAAAAATTTCCAACATGCCCGCATCGACCGAGATTTGAACCCGGTACCTTCGGCATGAGAGGCGAGCACCTTGCCCCCAGACCACTGGTTCCCCAACAACTTAATATCTTCTCTATTTGGCTTTGTAAGTAGACTACGCGTCCCTAACAACATTTTTTTCTGCGTAGGTTACTCACTGGTGTAGCCCCCGTTTCCATGGTTACTTCGCAGCTGGAGGGTCATTTCCTTCACTTATGGGCGACATGCTGTGTGATGCTCTTGGCTGCATAGGATTCTCATGGGTGAGTAAAGCAAAAATTGGCTGTTTTAGAGCAGGCAATTTAGGATTATTCATTGCATTATATATAGCTAGAGAGCGCTATGGACGATCTTTTTTTGCCATCCGCCATTCGAAGTAGCAGTGTTTCCTGATGTGGTATGCTGCTGTTAGTTTTTCCTATTGGATTGTTCTTACACTGTGTGAGCAATTTTCTTCCTTGTTGGTAATATTGTGTGAGCAATGTGCGTGTGCGCGGTGTGCGTTAAAGACCTGTAGATCTTAGATATTGTATTTGTACTGTTACTGATGTTGTGACAACAAATTTCCTGGAAACAGGATAATAAAGTCATATCTTATCTTATCTATATCTTATCTTATTATCTTGTTTTCACAGTTTCGGTTACAACATGCCATTGTGATCATTGTTCTTTTGGTCAACGGATTTATTTATTTATTTATTTATATTTATTTGTTATCTATTTATTACCTTTTATTTATTTGATTATATTTATGTATTTGTTTATTTACTTACGTACTTATTCATTAATTCTGTTTTCTTATTTATCTTTCAGTTATTGATTTATTTATTTGTTTATTCATTTATTTATAACACACTCCGTCATGTTGATTAACAGGCGGCCAGCCCTGCTTGTACAGAACTAGAAATGATCACCACTGATTGGCTGGGACGTATGATAGGACTGCCCAAACAATTTCTTCACTCGCATGAGGGATCAGGAGGCGGGGTTATCCAGGTTGGTAGACTGTCTCTGAAATGTATTTCTTTATTGTCGTTTTTTTTTAAATTTAATTTATTTATATTGCAATTTAAGATCTTTATTAAGTATTTCCCTTTCCCTGGGCATTCAGTGTTGCAAACGATAGACTAGGTGGGAAGATAGAAAACAGGGACACGTTGGCCTAGAGGCCTTTTCATGCCGAAGCTACCGGTGTAACAGGCCAAACTATACCCCCCGCCCAGGCTATACCCGGGGTTAAACTGGCCTAGCCCAGAATATACCCCGGGGGTGTATTCTGGGCTAGGCCAGTTTATACCCCGGGGTATACTTTGGGCTAGGCCAGACTATACCCCCGTAGTCCAGATTATACCCACTACTTGTTTTTAAAAAAAAGTCAAGACCATAGTTTTTTTCAGCTTGTTCTTTATCACCGTCATCAGATATCATATTAATCCATATATGAACACATTCTTGACACCCATAAATGATAATACAATTTAGAGGAAATAATAATAACAGCTTATTTCAGCTCTAGTTTAAATTGGTGTACATACATATATTCTTGGCTCCTGTTAATCATGGTACATGTCACGAGCGAGTGAGCGAGAGTCAATAAGTGCGGGGAAGGGACTTGAAGCGTGCATGTTGTGAGTGAAGTTGAGGCGTAGTAGAGGCAAAATCTGAATAGTCAGATCACTGCAAGTTAAGAAGTCCAAGGAGACAGACGTGAGAAAGCAGTCGGGAGATTGTGTGTTTTCCAGTGATGACTGGTGCCGGGGTCGGGCAGAGAAGCCACCCGCGGTGAGCAGACTTGTGCCGGGATCGGGCCGTGAGGCTACCCGTAGTGAAGAGACTAGCACAGGGGATAGGCCAGCATAAGGAATTGCTTGGGTTGGGCAGAAGGCTACCCACAGGCCTGCCTGAGTGAAGCTGTCGCGCAGGACAGCGGGAGCACATGAGTCGTGGCAGTCTGGCCACAGACAGGGACGTTGTTATTGAAATGTTAGTGTGCTATTAAGATGTTACTGTGCTATTGAGATACTAATGTGCTATTGAAATATTAATGTGCTATTGAAATATTAATGTGCTATTAAGACCTCGAGGGGAGATTGAGATACGGAGATTAGGTTGAGCAGGAGCCAATAAGAGAGGCCAGCAAGTAGTATATATATGGATATGAGGCTGAGGCCAGAGCATAGTTAGGAAGTAACTACCGGGTTGTGGACCCGGAGAAGAATGAATGTTGGGAATACTGACCATTGAATGGTATTTGAATTGAGTAATGTAATGTATGTAATTGCACAGATATCTTATCCTTATATATAATAAATGTGTGAGTCTGTTTGGTTGTTCTGTTAAGTGTTATACTTGTTCGTTCGTGATTGTTGTCCTGTCGTAATTATTACATCTCCCAGTTTGGGATTTGTGACAGTACATTTTAGAGGAAACAAACATGCATTAAAATGCATTGATATACAAAAGTGTTGAGTATCCATTCAAACTGATATGCTTAAGCTTCAGCATTAATTTCACTCGTGTCTGTTGATATTATTATTAATAATATCTTGATAATTGGTTGGCCATGAGTAAAACATGCATTGTATTTTTTGTTACAATGATGCAGAGAGAAAAGGCCGGAAAAGAACACACAGAGAAAAAAAATAATGAACACATAATAATAAGCCAACTGACAGATGGTGCAATTCCATCATCCAGCAGACATTAAATACATCACATAAAACTAAATAGGTACTAAAGTTTTTCGCCTGATGAACTCCACCTGTCAGGATCCACTTGAAACGTTACAGAATGCTAGCCAGTACTATACAATAATGACAATAAGAACACAAAATCATCTTATTCACTCTTGAAAATAACGAGACATATCAATATCAGAATCATCATCATCATGGAATAATACAAAGATATAAGAGAGTGTAAAAACGACAGTGTAGGCCTACAACTCGTTCTAGAATCTATAAGCAGCAATGTGTGTGTATAAACTACATATATAAAATGTATTAAATCTTTTCAACTATTCAAGTAGAATTGAACAGAAAGCTTTAGTGAAATAGCCTTGACAGTTGTGTAGTTCGTCAGAGTAAGTCCACTGAGACAAAAGTAGTGCATTGTAAAAAGTAATTAGATCTATAGCATGTTAAGGCCAAATCGTTGCATTAACAGTATTTCTTGTCAGTGAATATTATTCTTTGATACGGTAGCTTATTTGTAGAAAGATATACATTTCATGTACCTTATGGTTTAAGACACGGGATTAGTTTGCAAGGCATTTGAAAGACTGAATTTACGTGTTATATTGAATAAAGGTTTGTCACTTGCGGGTGAAATAAAATTTTTAAAAAAAAAGACCAGGTCCGCCTTTACCTTCCTAAGATTGACACGTCCATTGCCAAGGGATTTAACAACTGTGTATTTGCACACAAAAATACTTTAAAATGACGCAGGGTTTTGCCACATACAACCTTTTCTT
>OZ007575.1:24771073-24791073 GCA_963931925.1 Onchidella celtica | reverse complement strand
GTCTTTTGCTGTAAATAATTTAAGTGTTTAGTTTTATTTAAATTTTTTTTAACGTGGGTTGACTTTTTAGGTTTGAGTTTGGATAAAGTATGCAGACACGTTAATGGTCACACTGTGCTGAGAGAAAGCAAGACTTTACATAGAATATAATAGAACGAGATGACCAGGAGCGCTCACCATCCATCTGGTTCTTATTTAGGGATTAAAGATGACGTCGCCATAGTTCTACTGTAATAGAGCTAGAGGGTGAACGTCTAAGCACGTAAAACTTATGGAACTCTGTGTAGGCTACTGCCTCTATTTTTGATGATACATTCCGTAGACACTTTCAAGTGGGAACAAAATTCAGCCTTTAATCCAGAGAGATAGATAGATAGACAAATAGATAGATAGATAGATAGATAGATAGATAGACAGATAGATAGATAGATAGATAGATAGATAGATAGATAGATAGATAGATAGATAGATAGATAGATAGATAGATAGATAGATAGATAGATAGATAGACAGACAGACAAACAGACGACAGATAGATAGATAGATAGATAGATAGATAGAGAGATAGATAGATAGATAGATAGATAGATAGATAGATAGATAGATAGATAGATAGATAGATAGATAGATAGATAGATAGATAGACAAATAGATAGATAGATACATAGATAGATAGATAGGTAAACAGATAGATAGACAGGTAGATAGATAGATAGATAGATAGATAGATAGATAGATAGATAGATAGATAGATAGATAGATAGATAGATAGATAGATAGATAGATAGATAGATAGATAGATAGATAGATAGATACATACATACATACATACATAGATACATAGATAGAGAGACAGACATATAGATAGATAGATAGATAGATAGATAGATAGATAGATAGATAGATAGATAGATAGATAGATAGATAGATAGATAGATAGGTAAACAGATAGATAGACAGGTAGATAGATAGATAGATAGATAGATAGATAGATAGATAGATAGATAGATAGATAGATAGATAGATAGATAGATAGATAGATAGATACATACATACATACATACATAGATACATAGATAGAGAGACAGACATATAGATAGATAGATAGATAGATAGATAGATAGATAGATAGATAGATAGATAGATAGATAGATAGATAGATAGATAGATAGATAGATAGATAGATAGATACATAGATAGAGAAACAGACAGATAGATAGATAGATAGATAGATAGATAGATAGATAGATAGATAGATAGATAGATAGATAGATAGATAGATAGATAGATAGATAGATAGATAGATAGATAGATAGATAGATGAAAGAGTTAAAGGTGAAAACTGGTAACTGAAAATTTTGTTTCCGTTGCCCATCGACAGGCTCCAAACAAACTGACAGATATGCTCCATGATAAGATCATTTCTGGCGGCAAGATCTACCTCATTCATACACGATTTTTTATTTTGTTCTTGTTGTTTTGTATCCGCAAAAAGTAGACACATTTTTCGTCAAGTAGAATGTAAAAGTATAATCGGAAATTTCGCACTTGGTCTCTTTTTACACATTAAATATGCTTTTTAACTGGTCTGTACTATCACTGCTGTCACAATCATCATTATTGTCACAGGATTCAACATCGAGAGTTCTTGGTGGACGCTTTCAATGTGGATCCGATCTACCTCAGACATCAGAATGAACACAAAATCCCAGACTACAGGGTATGTTTGTTCATTGTTGTTTTATTTACGTTCTAAGAAACAAAATTCAAAATCTGTCTACAGTCTAACAAATATTTAAAAAAATATATAAAAAATCAGTTCCATGAGATTTATTGTGCCATATGAACCCATGCAAAATTTAATACAAATCTGACGGAGTTTTCGAGAAAACCAGCGGCTCATTCTAAAAAAAAACAAGCAAAGTACCTGTTCTACCAACGGAGAAAAAAAAAAAAAAGTATGATGCAAAAAGAGATACCCGAGATAAAACTGATCCCCCCCCCCCCACCCACCCAACCCCCAACCCCCACTCTCTCGCTATAGGGAACGGGATTGAATGACACAGTTACTATATTTAAATTTACCGATGACGTCATGGGACATTCGAACTGTTCAACGCGGTGGTTAAGCACAGTTGTTATGGACTTTGTAAGGGCGATTCGAGGCACAAAGATCAACTGCACAGGAAAAATGTGTACAAAGTCCATAACTGTGCTTAACCGCCACGTTTAGCAGTTCGAATGTCCCTTGACGTAAATCTAAATATTATACTAACTGTGTCATTCAATCTCGTTCCCTACAGAGGCAAAGAGAGTTTTTCATACGTCATTTTCAGTGAAAATAGCGGAGCGGATGCTGTGGACAACAGCACTTAGTTTAGTAAGGATCAGTATCCGGTGAACTGATGCGAAATTATTGTTTTAATGTTCACGCGATGATAATTACTTATCTGTTGATGTGGTACTGATCTGTGTTTCAGCACTGGCAGATCCCACTGGGTCGAAGGTTCAGATCTCTGAAGCTGTGGTTTGTGCTCAGGTCTTACGGAATGTCGGGTGTGCGGAAATACATTAGGATGGTAATTTATCTTTGTTGTTGTTGTTGTCGTTGTTGTTGTTATTGCTTCTGCTGATGTTGCTGCCGTCGTTGTGGCTGTTGCTTTTGTTCTTGTTGCTGTTGTTGTTGCTGTTGTTGATGCTGTTGTTGTTGCTGTTGTTGATGCTGTTGTTGTTGCTGTTGTTGTGTGGTGGTGGCGTTGCTATCGTTATTATTGTGGTTGTCGTCGCTGCCATGGTTGTTGTTGTTATTGTTGTTGCTGTCGTTGTTGTTTTTGTTGTTGTTGCTGCTGTTATTGTTGTTGTTCTGTTGTCGCTGTCGTTGCTGTTGCTGCTGCTGATGATGATGATATTGTTCTTGTGGCGGTGGTGGTGGTAGTGTTTCGTTGTTATGCTGTCATTAGTGTTGTTGTGGTCGTTGTATGTTATATTATATTATTGATTGATTGATTGATTGATCAATCGATGATTGGTGATATTAAAGACCAACCGATCACGTAAATATCTCGCTGGCTAATCAACTGATGTTCTATCATCTCACAACCCCAGCACGTAGAAAGAGCCCGACAATTTGAACGATTGCTGAAAGAAGACGGAAGATTTGAAATCCCCGCAGATGTTATCATGGGCCTGGTCTGTTTCAGGCTCAAGGTAAAGAATTTTCTGTCTTATATTTCATTCGTTCACTCCCTCACCTATTCATAAACACTGATTTGGATGGGGGGGGGGGGGGGAGGGTAAGGTTCCTTTGATCAGATGGTCAGACCAATTTAATATGTTTCATCTAACCAGGTGAATTTCAGTTATTTTGAGTAGCAAATATGAATCTAAACCAGGATACTGATCTGATTTTAACTGATTCACTTCTCGCCAATATTTTAAGTCGGCCATTGCACTCACCTATCCACTCCATGCATAGATATTACGAACAGAGCTGTAAGAAAACACAGAAACCATGGCATTTCATGCACTGAAAGACTGGAAATTGTAACATTTGAATTCCGTACATGATTTTTCAATGTGATATTTAGACATAGCATTTTATCATGAACCGCTCACAGCGACATGAGGTCCTGCCTGAGGCTTGCCCAAGCCGTTCGTTGCGGCTTAGTGGAGTAAAACAGTTAAAACCTAGCAACTGAGAACCAAAAATTGCCACTGACCCTGTAGTAAAGAGTTAACAACAAATGAAAGAGTTAAAGGTGAAAACTGGTAACTGAAAATTTTGTTTCCGTTGCCCATCGACAGGGTCCAAACAAACTGACAGAAATGCTGCACGACGAGATCATTTCTGACGGCAAGATCTACCTCATTCCTGCCTACGCCAGTGCTCGAGGCCAGAACATTTACTTTCTCGGCCTGGCCATTGTGGCTGAGGATATCACACCTAGCGATATTCAAAACTCATATCAGGTGTGTGGAAATACTACTGAATTAGTTTTCTTGTTCACAGCATCCGCTCCGCTCCGCTATTTTTACCGGAAATGACGTATTAAATAGTAAAACACTCTTTGCCTCTGTGTACTTGTCCACAGCATCCGTTCCGCTACGATCCTCACAGCCACAGAGGCAACGAGAGTTTTTCGTACGCCATTTTCCGCAAAATCAGCGGAGCGGATGCTGTGGACAAGACCACTTACAGAGAAAGATACAGAAGATCACTTTTGCCCTCCGCAATTCGCCTCAACAAGACACTATACTAGGCAGATGTGTGCCATATTTTACTGTTTCCTTGTCATGTCTCTTCATGTAGTAGTAGGCATCTTTCAGTCACGCAAGACTATGGAGTTGCGCTCTGGGTGTTTTTTCTGGTACAGCGTCTGGTGTGGCTGGCCAGTCCGATGCGGGAATTGCAGTATCTGTAGCACAGAACTGATGATGTCTGAGGCTGGTCTGTCTGCCTGGGATGCAGTTTTTCTTCCCATCCTCTTTGCCCCATTCTGCTGAGCAAGTGTCTCTTCGAAGTTGGAGAGACCTTTCTGCACAGTCTGTCTCCAGGCTGACCGTTCGAGGGCTGTCGCTTCCCAGTTGTTCTGGTCGATGTTCAAAGCTTTTAGGTCCCTCTTGCATATGTCTTTGAATCGCAGCTGTTGTCTGCCCGTCTTCAAGTAATAAGCCTATTATAGAGTATGATTATGTTTCTGTAATGATGCGCTAGATCTGATTGTGCACCATGCGTGTGCTCTTAAACACTCTGTGGAAGTGAAGTTTCCTCATGGGATAATAACTTGTCTTACCGAAAAAGTCCGTTTACATCAAATCTTGGTCAAATTCACTTTTCAACTTTATGTTCAAGAATGAAATTTGATATCTGGGTTATAATTTTGTGCAATTTCTAGTCCCTTTTGGTCATCATAAAATGGACTAGAATAAAACGGAGTGCAGGGCCAATGTTTTTAATTTTTCTTTTGTGTCTCCTGTAAAATTTCGTTTTCGCATATACCGTCTTTTGCCATAGCACGGCGGTATAACCGTGGTAGG
Organism: Onchidella celtica; assembly: GCA_963931925.1. NCBI lineage: Eukaryota > Metazoa > Mollusca > Gastropoda > Systellommatophora > Onchidiidae > Onchidella > Onchidella celtica. Next base: position 24,786,036 of record OZ007575.1, on the reverse strand, counting down.
TAGGGAAGGGCTGAGAGACGATGCCAGTTAATGGATGGATGGTGGGCGAGTGGATGGACGGATGAATGGATGGATGGGTGGGTGGGTTGATGGATGGATTGATGGATGGATGGATGGATGGATGGATGGATGGATGGACGGATGGATGAGTGTGTGGGTTGATGGATGGAGGGATGGATGGATGGATGGATGGATGGATGGATGGATGGATGGATGGATGGATGGACAGATGGATGAATGGTGGGCGGGTGGATGGATGGATGAATGGATGGATGGAACGATGGATGGACGGAATGGATGAATGGTGGGCGGGTTGATGAATGGATGGATGGATGAATGGTGGGCGGGTGGATGGATGGATGAATGGATAGATGGATGGATGGATGGATGGACAGATGGATGAATGGTGGGCGGATGGATGGATGGCTAGATGGATGGATGGATGGATGGATGGATGGAACGATGGATGGATGGAATGGATGAATGGTGGGCGGGTTGATGAATGGATGGATGGATGAATGGTGGGCGGTGGGTGGATGGATGGATGAATGGATAGATGGATGGATGGATGGATGGACAGATGGCTGAATGGTGGGTGGATGGATGGATGGATGGATGGATTAATGGATAGATGGATGGATGGATGAATGGTGGGCGGGTGGATGGATGGATGGATGGATGAATGGTGGGCGGTGGGTGGATGGATGGATGAATGGATAGATGGATGGATGGATGGATGGACAGATGGCTGAATGGTGGGCGGATGGATGGATGGATGAATGGATAGATGGATGGATGGATGGATGAATGGTGGGCGGGTGGATGGATGGATGGATGGATGAATGGATAGATGGATGGATGGATGGATGGATGGATTGATGGATGGATGGATGGACAGATGGATGAATGGTGGGCGGGTGGATGGATGGGTGAATGGATAGATGGATGGATGGATGGACAGATGGATGAATGGTGGGCGGGTGGATGGATGGATGAATGGATAGATGGATGGATGGATGGATAGATGGATGGATGGATGGATTGATGGATGGGTGGGTGGATGGAGGGAGGGAGGGAGGGAAGGAGGGAGGAAGGGATGGATGGATGGGTGGGTGGATGGGTGGATGGATGGATTTTTGAATTGGTGAACATAATCTGTTGCTGTTTAATTTATATACACGTACATTCCAATTTCCAAACCACAGGTGATATGTGACTGTACTTGCACTGTTCTGGCCCAAGCAAATGACTTAAACAACAACGATGGAATTGTCAAGGACAAGGATTACCAACCGCTGATCAACATTGACGCACTGCCCGGTACTACTTCGGGTCATGAAAAACACGCCCGTGACGTCACTGCTTCTCCTAAAAAGATACCGAAGCCCACGTCGGCCGGGAATGCTGTAGCCAATGGCTCCACCAGAGGCGGAGCTGCACCAAAATAAAGGACGGTGTAAGTGGCTATCATATAAAGCCTGGAACTTCACAGCCAGTTACTGCCAGCAAAATGTACATTCAAGAAATAATGGCAGCGCAGAAGCTGGCTGTGCCTGAGCGGACTTAGTATGATAGAGTCTTCCCGGATTTACTAAGAAAATAAAGGATATTATGGTGTGCACTTCTTGTCTACCAGCAGTTGACTGTGTCATTCCGGGCTGCATAGGGAGATCTCATACTAAGCCCGGTCAAACACAGCCAGTTTCTGCCCGCAAAATGTACACCAAAGAAATAGTGACGGAAGCTGACTGTGTCTGACCAGGCATAGTGCGAAAGGGTCTTCCCGGATTGACTAAGAAAATATAGGACGTTATGGTGTGCACTTCTTGTCAGCCAGCAACTGACTGTGTCCGGCCGGGCTTCGTATTAGGCCTATATCTCTCTACGATGATTCCTGGCGGACATGAGAGAAACTAACCCAAAAACTTGTCATGCAAGCAGATAATGTGTGTTACTTCCAGAAACAAAGCGATAAAACAGACTCTGAACACAACTGTTTGCAAAAGGAAAGCAACAACAAAGCAGTTACTAACTGTACATTTGATCAAAGTGGGAGTGCGGGTTTGTCAATCCAGGGCAAGGCCGGGTATGTCATCTAGTAACGATAACATAGATAAATAAGTAATAGTTACAATAAATACGAAAATCGTTTGTCCTGACAGGAACCAGTAGTAGATCTATTCCAGGTCTCTCTCTCTCTCTCTCTCTCTCTCTCTCTCTCTCTTGCTCTTTCTTCTCTCTCTCACTCTTTCTCCCCTTTCTCTCTTTCTATCCCTTTCTATTAAATTTGTCTCCCTCTTTCTTCACTCTCTCTTTCCCTCTCTCTCTCACACACGTGTGCACACTTTTCTTCTCTCTCTCTCCCTCTCTTATTGTCTCTCTCTTTCTTCACTCTCTCGTTCTCTCTCTTTCCCTCTCTTATTGTTTCTCTCTTTCTTCACTCTCTCGTTCTCTCTCTCCCTTATTGTCTCTCTCTTTCTTCACTCTCTCGTTTTCTCTCTCTCTCTCTCTCTCTCTTTCTCTCTCTCTCTCTCTCTCTCTCTCTCTTTCTCTCTCTCTCTCTCTCTCTTTCTCCAGTGATTGTTCAGATCAATATTAATCACAAAGACCCAATTGCTCGTTACAGATTTACCCACGTCAATATTCAAAACTGGGGCGTGTTGCTGGACGACATTTCATAATTTTTTATTTTTTTTTTGTTGATTTTTTTTTTGGGTTGTCACTGTCAATCAAATTAAAAAGATGTAAATGATGATGATATTCAATATCTTTTTAACATTTGTTTCTCTTTGTGTGTTTGTATGTTTGTATTTGTATATGTATGTGTACTCTTCTGTACCTTTGTAAATTCGGTAACGAAATTTTAGGGGCTCACCAAAATCGTTTCCTTACAGTATAATTATCGTCCAGTGCCGAGCGTTGCAGTCGTTACCTAGCTGTTATCCTGAAAAGGATTTAGCAAAATTAGAAGTACTTTCTCGGAAAGAAAGAGGAAAACAGAGGCAGATAGACGGACAGACACAGGCAGACAAATAGATAGACAGACAGACAGACAGTTACAGACAGACAGAATAACTGAGCTGAATTCTAAGAATTGACAGAGATGATTAGCCCAGTGTTTATATTTCCTTTTTTATAATAATGTTTGTTAAAAGGCCATTAAGTTGTTTGGGAAATTTCCTGCTAATTTTCACTGTCTACATACTCTTTTCAGAAACACCTCCCGATATTTAGAACTAGCCGTAAGATAGATGAAGAAAACCCATATGATATTTTCATATCTTCCACCTGGAGAGAGTTCAAGTAACAAAGTTCTGGCCAACACGAGCATTGTTGTTGTTATTGTGGATACGATGAAAACTATAGCAACGAAAATCACCACGGACGCTGCTCGTTTGTCTTTTCCTGAGAGTTGTTGCACTTTATTTGTTCTCCCTCTGTCTGCATCGACGCTCATCATCTGATGGTCTCTTTGTGTTCGTCCACCCACCCCCTGTTATTCTTAAAACCCTCTGACGATTTAAGCCCTAAAATAATGATCTGCGTGCAAACGATTACGGGCGTTAAACAAACTGTGTTCGTGAACACACCGGCAAGTGCATGGTTAATCAATTCAGCTATCCTTCTGTGAGGTCCGTACCACGTCCGAAGTACCAATATATGAGAATTGGTTGTATTCTGCCATTGCCAAGGCAATCCAGATGTGGCAAAAATGGGTACAAAAGCACAACTTTCAAATAATATGTGAAATATCGTGAGCAGCTGTATAGTTCTACGCGGCGTAAATATCGACTTTACTTTAAGAGGCAAAAACACACAAATGGCACGTTCCAAAGTGAGATAAACTGATAGCAGTTTTGAGATTTGAGTAAACATGACTTTGGGCCAAGCAAATGCCACTTCAATTAAATCAATCCATTCGACGCATTGGGAAGTTCCAGTTGTATCAGCTATATAGGAAACACCCATGAAGACGATGCAAATATTAGTGACGAGATCACTGAGAGATAAGGCTAGTAGAGAGAGGGTAACTCTGTCTTGCAGGCCTTGAGAAATAAACACGAAAATATTCAGGACGTTAGTAACATGTCCTGCCGTGGAAACGATTGTACAACCCACACCGACTACCCGGATGATAAAAGTTTGGGTGAAATCTGAGCTTATTATCAAAATGTCTAGGCGATCCTTACTGTTCGAAATAGCAGTTCGATTCGCCATTTAGGACGCACTCATAATAATTTTATATTCACACATGATCGACACAGATGGAGGGAGCTGGCGAGTTCTTCAGCACAACTTACTGGCAACCTTCCCCGGTCAAGGGACCAGTGTTAGTTACCGTGTATCTGTCGGCCTCTAAATGTTCCCTGCAGCTCGATTCGTCATTTAGGACACACTTATAATATATTCACACATGATTGACACAGATGGAGAGAGTTGGCGTTCTCGTCAGCACAACATACCTACAACCACTTCTGGTCAAGGGACCAGTGTTAGTTGCCACACGTCTTCAAAAGTTCCCTGCAGTTCCATTCGCCATTTAGGACACATCTATACTAATAAAAGCTGAGTTCTCGGCCGGCCCTGCCCGGTGTAGCAGGCCAGATTATACTCCCGCCAGATTATACCCGGGGTTAAACTGGCCTAGCCCAGAATATGCCCCGGGGTATATTCTGGGCTAGGCCAGTTTATACCCCGGGGTTTACTTTGGGCTAGGCCAGACTATAGCCCCCCCCCCCTCCCAGTCCAGATTATACCCCCTACGTTTTTTTAAAAAAACAAGTCAAAACCACAGTTTATTTCAACTTTAGTTTGAATTGTTCAGTATCACTGTCATCAGGTATCATATTAAAGCATATATTCTTGACTCTTGTAAATTATGATATATTTAAGAGGAAATAAACATGCAGTAAAAAGCATTGATATACAAAAGGTTTGAAAATCCATTCAAATTGATATGATTAGACTTGTACACTAATTTTACTTGTGTCCGTTGGTATTATTTTGTTTTTGTTTTTTTAATAATTAGTTGTCCATGAGTTAAACGTAAATTGTATTTTTTTTTCTTGGCACACCATTAACATATACTTAGTGGCAAAGTATGAAATAATCATAAGACCCATAAGTGTAAAGTCATCTGAATTTTATTTTAATTTTTGAAAATCAGAAATTTGCTTGATATGTCAGAACAATTAGATCTTACATATAAAGTTACAATAATGCAGAGAGAAAAGGTCGGGAAAGAACACACAGAGAAAACAACAACAACAACATTTTAAAAATAACCCAACTGACAGATGGTGCCATTCCATCATCCAGCAGACATTAAATACTTCACACGAAACAAAATACGTACTAAAATTGTTTCACATCATGAACTTATCCTGTCCTGATCCACTTGAGAGGTTACGGAATGCTAACCAGTAATATACAGTAATAGAAATAAGAACACGAAATCATCTTATTTACTCTTGAAAATAAAGAGAATATAATCAATATCAGAATCATCATCACCATCATCTTGGAATATTATAAAAATAAGAGGGAATGTAAAAATGACCTGCATATCATTCTAGAATCTATAAGCACCAACTATATGTATTGTATGTAAAAAATGTGTTAAATCTTTTTAACTATTCAAGTAGAACTGGACAGAAAGCTTTATTTAGTAAAGTAGCTTTGATAGCGTGAAAACTGACAGATTAAATCCACTGAGACAACAGTGCACTGTAGAAAGTAATTACAGTATGTTTCGGCAAAAAATTCGATGGATCATGTTGCGTTAATATTTCTTGTTAGTAAATTCTTTGATAGCTTATTTGTAGAAAGGTATACATTTCATGTAGCTCATGGTTTAAGGCACTGGATGTTTGCAGGGCCTTTGAAGGATTGCAGTTATGTATTATAGCGAATAAAGGCATGTCACTTGCGGGTGACATAACATTTTAAAAACTTAATGTTGTATCCTTGAATATTTTGCCTGAATATAGGAGATATAATCTGGACAGGTGGAATATAGTTTGGCCTAAACACCACAGTTAATTTCAATCATAGTTTAATTCATTTTTTTATCACTGTCAACGGGCACCATAGTAATACATACATACGTACAGTCTTGACTTCCGTAAATCATAAAACAATTCAGAGGAAAAAGCATACATTATTATGTATTGATATGCTACGGGGTGAATATCCATTCAAACTGATATGATTCAACTTTAACCCTCATTTCACTCACGTTCGTTGTCATGTTGTAGTTGTTTTTGTAGTTGGTTGCCCATGAGTAAAATTTGCACAGTATTGTTTGTTTAGCACTGACATACACTTAGTCGCAATGGATGAAATAATTAACACATTCATAAAAATGAAGTTATTTTAGAGTATTTTTGTGTGCGAATACACAATATATACACAACATATATATAACTGGTGAAAGATATTAACTCTGTTATAAACACAGCGAGGTCAGGAGTGTGAAGTATGTTATACTGCTGCTGCAACGGTTGTTGTTATTGTTGTTGTAGTTGCTTCCAATCTAACTCGACACTCACTTTTATTATTTTCATACTAGCCTGCGTTTACCTTAAGTCTTTCAGTTCATATGCAAGAGCTCTGCATGCAAAGACCAGGCAATGGCCTAACATAAAGATTTTGCGAATATGAACATTTTAAAACTTGTAATGCTTAGGTGATAATTTATGAGTGGTGCCTTGAAGACAAACAACAGCGAAAATCTGAAAGCAAAGTGATAGGTGATAACTGTGAAGTGTGAAATGCCCTGAAACGGTGTTGTAAACTTTCTCTTTTGTAACTAATATTATTTTATTTTAAAGTATTGTGTCTTTTGCCATTTTTCACTCCTCTGACAATTTCTATACATTCATCTTTCAAGTTCTTCTCGCTGTTGTTCTTGTTATTGTTGTTGTAAATGTTGTTGTTTTCAACAATTTATTTTGGTATTTCAGGCAAATACATCTACTTACACAGCGGTGACTCAAGTGTACCTTTGGGAGCGAAAGCTTTAATAGGCGCTCAACTTGGGAGATTGACAACAGCAGTATGTATTCAGTTCCACTACGCCACAAGGGGTTCTGGCCGACATTCGCTACCGGTTTACAACCAGCTCAAGCCGGGGTTTAGTTCCAGACAGCAGACAAACTGATTGGTGAACTGACATATGTGAACACTGGTGGTGTTTGGATGGAGGCTAATTTTTTCAGTTGTGTGAAAAATGGAACATTTGTGAGTAGTATTCAATAGACAGTTGCATTACTTGGTGGACTATCTATCTATCTATCTATCTATCTATCTATCTATCTATCTATCTATCTATCTATCTATCTATCTATCTATCTATCTATCTATCTATCTATCTATCTATCTATCTATCTATCTATCTGTCTGCTTGTCTATCTATCTATCTATCTATCTATCTATCTATCTATCTATCTATCTATCTATCTATCTATCTATCTGTCTGTCTGTCTGTCTGTCTGTCTGTCTGTCTGTCTGTCTGTCTGTCTATCTATCTATCTGTCTGCCTGTCTGTCTGTCTATCTATCTATCTATCTATCTATCTATCTATCTATCTATCTATCTATCTATCTATCTATCTACCTATCTATCGGTCTGTCTGTCTATCTATCTGTCTATCTATCTATTTGATATGTCTAACGTACTTGCCTTCCTGCCTGCTTGCTCCACCCCTTCCTCCCTCTTCCTCTCTCTCTTTCTACCTATCTGTCTGTCCACCTATCTGTCTGTCCATCTGTCTGTCTGTCTCTCTCTGTCTGAGTCTGTCTGTCTCTCTCTCTGTGTCTGTCTATGATCATAGCCTGTTTCAAATATCCATCTATCTACTATCCAGTCTTGGACTAACCTACTACCTTTGTCACGTCTACATCTTTGCTCCTTTAGATACCCACTGCAATAGTTAAACTTCAGAATGAGAGTTACCATCATGTATTATCTCCAGCTTTGTAACTGATCTGTGTCTTTCCCTAAATTAGATTTCATTTGAGAGCGAGAAGGTATCGGACAACAGCACAGTGGCCTTAGACTACATCAGTGTAACAAATTCTGCCTTCAACTGCTCTTTTTGTCCCACATCAAAGGTCCAGCAATGGTATGGCACTATCTTCAAGATTCTGAAGTCAGCATTATTAATTGACTCAAAAACATCTAAGACGAAATTTGGTGGAAACTATAGGCTGACGAATATGAACTTGTAGTGTTTGGATGACACGGGTGGTGTCCTGGAACAAATATCAAAGAAAATCTGTAAGCAAAACAATATCTAATAACTGAGAAGTTGGGAGAACCCTCCAAGAATGTCAACTTTCTCTTTTGTAATTATCATTATTATTTATTCTAAGGGTTTGACTATTTCACGATCCTTCCCTACTCTGTCGAATCCTATACAATAACCCTAAAAGTTCCCGTCGTTGTTCTATTTCAGGTAACTACATCTACTTAGACAGCAGTGACTCGGGTGTACCTATCGGTGCGAAAGCTTTACTAAGCGCTCTACTGGGGTCAGAAGTAACAGCAGTATGTATTCAGTTCTACTACGCCACAAGTGGTTCTGGCCGACATTCTCTACGGGTTTACAACCAGCGCAAACGAGAGTTTAGTTCCAGACAGACAGACAAACTGATTGGTGAACTGACAAATGTGAACACGGGTGGTGTTTGGATGGAGGCTAATTTTTTCGGCTGTGTGGAAGGTGGAACATATGTGAGTAGTATTCAGTAGTCTATTGCATTACTTGGTGGACTATCTATCTATCTATCTATCTATCTATCTATCTATCTATCTATCTATCTATCTATCTATCTATCTATCTATCTATCTATCTATCTATCTATCTATCTATCAGTTTGTCTTTTTATCTTTCTAGGTATCTATCTATCATTCTATCTCTCTATCTATCTATCCATCTATCTATCCATCTATATATGTATGTATGTACGTATGTATCTATCTACCTATCTATCTATCTATCTATCTATCTATCTATCTATCTATCTATCTATCTATCTATCTATCTATCTATCTATCTATCTATCTATCTATCTATCTATCTATCTATCTATCTGTCTAGCATCTGTCTGTGCCCATCTATCTGTCTCTCTCTCTATCTATCTATCTATCTATCTATCTATCACACACTATTGTCTCAGCATGAAAATAGAGTCACTACTATCAAGACCAAAATTGTCGTGTACGTTCGCCTCTGTGTCAAGAGCGTCCTTGCTCGAAACGGGGATTTAACCGCCAAGTAACGTTCTGCTGCCATGGTCAAGGCCACTCCCAGGTTAAATGTCATTAAACTGTAAGCGAACCATCTCTCAGCCGCTTGGGCAAGTGGTCTGGTATTAACGGCTATCCCTTTGAGAACACTTGTTTTATTCTCCATCGATTTGCCTGTTTGAGAAACGTTCAACGGGCTCCATGTAACGCTACCCTCATTGACAACCTGCATAATGCGTAATTCGGGAACCTGTAAGTGTTCTGTGACATTGCCGGCTGATGGTGGACGTGGTTTTGACTGGAAATTCGACGAATGACTTGGAAATTCGGAAGAATCCTCAATGAATTCTACATGTGATGTGAGAGTCTTGCCAGATTTTCCTGGAGGCTCCTGTTCAGAAATACTATCGTTTTTACCAGAAAGGTCTTCACTACTTTGTGAATAGATCTTATCCGGCGGGGTATATATATTCGGTATAACTTCCATAGATTTGACAGTTTCGTGGCTTTGGTCTTCAGAAAGTAATTGTTGCAGGAGTAATAACAGAAGCTGATCAGTGGGATCAGCGTGGATATCACTTGTAGCCTTTCCGTTAAAACTGCTGTCTGTGGAATATTGTCTGTTAACGCTTCGTCATGAAACCTACTCCTTGTAAATGTGTGCCATTGTGGTCTTGTTCCAGGGCGTGAAGTTTCTGCTTCAAATCCTCCAAAGCACGGCAGCTGGAGAAAGCTTTGTCTCGGATCTTTTCCAGTTCCACTTTTGCCCCAATAGCAGGTTCCACGTCAGAATAGATGGAGAATAACAAGATCAGAATGTCGCAAACGGTCAGACATTGCAGTAAACAGTATGGCGCTGATCTGAGCGATCTTCGGCTCAAAACGATCAAACAAGCTACGTTAAACACGACTCCGGTTAGAATAATCACAGGAAGTATGATAAGATGAGCCACAAATATGAACTTCAAACTTGATATTACGTCATCAACCTCATTGAATAAATCAGCCAAGTCGAATGGACCATTATTTGTGCCTTTGGAACACATTTTTATTTATCGATTAACTCAAACAACTGTCAAACCAAAAGCCTCCAAATATTGACTAATTGTATGCCGTCCGATATCTTGCAGTGTCCCTTTTGCTCACAGAAATTGCAGTACATACTAAAGATAATCTGATTCCTTTTCTCATGTTAGAATTAACATGATAATACCATTATAAGTGGCTGAAAACGTTTAGTATATATCTCTAGTCACCCCAAGACGGACAGTCAGAACTGCTGGTCAAAGTCATTATCTATTTTACTCCGCAACATTAGTGAAGCAGCGCGGCTCTCTCGTGATTGGTGCTTGTCATGGAGCTCATTTGTCTGGAAATACACTGGTAGTTTTGTCTGTGAAATAAGTTTATAAATATGATATCCTACGTCTATCTTGGGAGGATTTCAGCCGAAGAGGAGGTAATAACTTTCTTACCATCTTTGGTTTTATTTGTCACTTAATCCGCTTACTAAATGTATCAAGTTTGCCACTGACATTCATAAGTTCTTGGCCAAACATTTATGATCATGGCTAATACTTTGGCCGATTCTAGCCATTCTGGCACAATAAATGAGACCCTCTTCCATGCATGAGGTAAAAACTACCCTTGTGGCATAATGAATCAGACAAGATGTAGTCAAAGTCCCAATATCGGCGAAGCATCGGGACGGGAATGGGTTCAGCTTAACCAGCACAATGACCAATGGTCGGAGTGATGTTTGGTATTGTACTATTTCCTTTGCCCCTCCCCTTCCCTGGTCCTCGATAGCCAAACCAATTAACATTGTATCCCCTCTGGCAGCTGGGAGTGCTGTCCTCTGTTTGTACCTGTTACAGACTCTCATCTTTTATACACATTGGTCACTTTCCAGCCCTCGGTTATCACAGTCTGTCTTGTCTGATTTGCCAGATTCTAGGCATGTCGTTGCTAAGCTACAGTGTATTGCATGCTTCTGTTGCCTGGCAACTCAAATAAAATTTCCTTCCATACACTGAGCTCTTTGCCGTCAACGTTCATTGTCCGCTGTGACATCGCAGTTCTAAGTCCCTCTTGTGAAAGTTGCCACTGGCCATCTGGTCCTGCGCTGTTTGAAAAACAAAAAAAGTAACTGAATACCACTTGGCTACTTAAATTATTGCTGCCATGACGTGGAAATGCCTTTTTGGCATTTTTTTTTTTTTTTACAAACTCATTTCACGTATTCCAGTTTTGTCATTGTTGTTGTTTTATCTTTGGGCCAAGGCGATCCCACCCGCTGTTTCTTACAGTAGTGTTGTGACAGAAATGTATTGAGTCGCAGGGTAGGAACTAACCTGGGAATCTAGAATACATTTGAAATTAGGGAGACGTGTTATAAAGAACATAATTATGAAAAAGGAGTCGAAAGGAAAGCAAAAGGCACGTGTTGGGAATCGAACCAGGGACCTTGCTTTACATAGCTCTATAAACAGGCCCGTGTGCACTTTGCGCACGTTAAAGATACTCTGGCACTTGGAAATCGAGAAGAGCAGGCCAAACAAGGCAAACCCCCCCCCCCCCCAAAAAAAAAACAAACAACGAAGGGTAAATGCCAAGAACAGTGACCCTCATAAAATAAAGACCTAAAACCAGCCTCGTTGTCGCGTAGCCATTCCTCCTTCTTTTCTTTATGGAAGCGCATGTCCGAACAACATGTTGTACGGATATGGACAGTGCATATCCGTACAATGCACACAATTCGATGACGTAGAACACACACCGGGATACTATCTTACTGACCTTGTTAATTTGCATAGTTTTTAAAAATATGAATCGGCTTAGTAGCAAAACAATCCGACTTAGGCTCGGAGATTGCGTGATCTGCGCTAATAATTTATTATACTTGAGTGTACGTCGATCACCAATGGCTACCCCAACCCCTTTTTGCCTGATTAGTCAATCTGACTCCCGTCCATTGATACAAACTGACTAGACCCTCACGCCCTCAGGTCCATCTGACTATTCCATGTGTTGTCACTTTAAATTCGTGAACACCATACCAAGTTTTGTTTCAGCAAACCTTCACCAGTCGCGTTTTTTCGTAAACATGTTGTACGGATATGCACTGTCCATATCCATATAACATGTTGTACGGATATACACTTCCTTTCTTTAATGACATGAGAAGAACAGGGCTGGATTAACCATTAAGCAAAATAAGCCCGTGCGTAGGGGCACCAAGGGTGTGTGTGTGTGGGGGGGGGGGGGTGCACCACCAATTTTTCATCGCCGGATTTACCATGGACCATAATGGTGCAAAACTGCAGATTATACTGGTGCAGCAGAACCAGGGTCCACAAAACTTTTCAAATAAAACTAAAGTGGAAGTAAACAAAAGTAAACCTGATTTTTCCATCTTGCTGTAAGTTTTGTTTCATTTCAAAAAATAACATTTTATTTCATGGTCTATTTTTGTTTATATTTTGTATTGCCTAATATACATGTACACTATAATTATGGGGTACCAAAATCTTTTAAGTGCTCAGGGCCTCTAATCCGGCCCTAGCGAAGAATGATAAAATGTCATTATTGTACCGTACTTCAGTTAAAGAGACAGGGCCAGGTTATGATTTTGCAGGCCCCTGCGCGACAGATACTGTGAGGTCCCCCGTAACAATTAAAAAAGGCACGAATTTCGGATTCTAGAAATCAGTTTAGTCAGTTTCTACAACAAAATGTCAACATTAGACCCGCACAGATGGGTGCAAGTGTAACACACACACACACACACACACACACACACACACATACACACACACACACACACGCACGCACGCACGCACGCACGCACACACACACACACACACACACACACAAACAAAAGATACTGTGATGTTTTGAGAATAAAAATAAGTTTTTGAAATACTAAATTTATTTGTCAAAATAATGCTATTTCCTTTAAGTGCAAATAAAAATTAAAGAAGGGTTTTGATATAACTTCACTTAATTAATCTCTGGAGGCAACAGCTAGCTGAGGCCCCTAGGCTGCAGCCCATAATTATAGCCCAAGTCTTAATCCGGCACTGTAAAGAATTGCCCCCCCCCCCACCCCCCTATATGATAAGCAGTTAAAAATCAAAGCATACCAGGTCAGGTAATGATTATTTTTTTTACTTAATTGATGATTTCTGGACATTGCGAGAGTCAGGATTCAGTGCAGATTTTCGTTTCAATATTTTGAAAAACGAAGGCTCCTGATTGTAAGAAAAAAAATACAACAGATGAAAATCACACCAGCTTATCATGGGGTTCTCAACACTAAACAAGGCAGTCGAGAAACAAAGACCTCACATTATCTAGCCTAGCTTACTTTGGGAGGCCACTCATACCGTCAGTGTACGCTTCGGGGAAGTGGGAAGGGATATCCCCAGCGTATTAAAAGGGTACATGGTGAGGTAGAGTTGGCGAGGAGTGGGGGGGGGGGAGGGGTGGGGAGGGGGGGAAGGACAAAACCGATTGATGGCCCCTTAGTAACTACCGCTAGGAGAAAAAAAAAAACTACCAGAAATATATTTTGATATTCGACTCTTCTTTTCTATTTAGAAACATAGTTAACTGTTGCATTACCGTATCTGCTGAATTTCTCGCTAGTGTTTACGAAAGTCCTGAGGAATTCCAACATGAAAGGTTATTAATGGTAGTTAATGTATGAACCATGTTTGTGTCACCTGGGCGAACGAGACCAGCAACTCACCTACAGCATTTCATAGGAGATTATGAGAACGAGCCGTTGGTAATTCTGTCAAAATATCAGACTGCTCTTGGCTGGCAACCACTGGTCAGGAAAGTCTGTATGTTGAACTATCAAATTTTGTACAAATATCAGACTGCTCTTGGCTGGCAACCAGAGTGGTCAGGAAAGTCTGTATGTTGAACTGACAAATTTTGTACGTAATCAAGACTTGTAGTTTGTCGTCAATCAACTTCACAGTACGCTATACAGAAAACCTACCGTGATTTTAATACATTATTATTTTGTGTGTCTTTCCCTTTCATTTACTTGAAAATAATAACTGACTGCTTTGGTCTGTGAAGTCACCAAATGTTAGGTGAAACATTCCTTTTGATTGACAGGTACCATAAACGATGGTCTTCGGTAGAGGATGTTTCTGAAACTAAACTAGCTCATTTCGTTCGACAATGTCTATGTGATATGGCATTTCTTGCAATGAAATAATGAAAGCAATTTAAAGCTGATCCGTTCTGTTCTCCTTCAATCTCTGCAATCATAATGAATGACAAGAAAATGACAAGGACACAGACAAGAAAACCTTTGTCTTTCCATTGTTGTTTTTGTATCAGAGTGGTTAGCAATTAAATCTCATGTTTTGGCAGGAAAAACCTCAAAGGAAGTAACTATGTCAGTAGCGGAACGACTAGCGTTGAGACTTTGATAACTGTTATTAAGTAGATCTGCTTCATATTATTCTGGGTCTATGCCTCGCGTGCTTATAATATGTACATATGTAGCTGGGGTTCTACTGTCCAAAATGGGAGACTTCGAGCTCTTACTATATTAAACTGTGGAAAATTCTGGAAAATTCCTCAACAAACTATGCTTTTTATAGAAAACGCTCTGAATTACAATGGAATAGTAAACTACCCTTGTAATCTTCACCAACAGAACATTGAATGATTTGATTATTATGGAT
>OZ007575.1:24746073-24766073 GCA_963931925.1 Onchidella celtica | reverse complement strand
GCAAGTGTCTTTGAATCGCAGATGTGGCCTACCTCTGGGTCGGTTGCCAGTAGCAAGTTCCCCGTAGAGAATTTGTCTGGGGATGCGATCATTTTCCATACGGTGGAGATGTCCAAGCCACCGCAGTCTTTTTTTGCCTAGGAGAGCTTGAGTTGATGGAATGTTGGCTCGGCTCAGAACTTCGATATTTGAGATCCTGTCTTGCCACTTGATCTTGAGAATTTTGCGT
This sequence comes from Onchidella celtica, assembly GCA_963931925.1. Lineage (NCBI taxonomy): Eukaryota > Metazoa > Mollusca > Gastropoda > Systellommatophora > Onchidiidae > Onchidella > Onchidella celtica. Next base: position 24,765,844 of record OZ007575.1, on the reverse strand, counting down.
AGGCAGCGCAGGTGGAAAGAGTTGAGGGATCTTTCATGTTTGGAGTAGGTGGTCCATGTCTCTGAGCCATACAGCAGGGTGCTTAGGACGCAAGTTTGGTACACGAGTACCTTTGTTTTGATGGTCAGCTTGCTATTGTTCCACACCCTTTTTGAGAGTTTGCCAAAAGCTGTGGCCGCCTTTCCTATTCTGGCATTTATTTCAGTTGTTATGTCTGTGCTACCACTGATGGTTGAGCCTAGGTAGCAGAATTTTCCCACTTGCTCCAGAGGAGAGCCATTCAGCATGATTGGGTTGGGGTTTCTCAAGCCTTGTGTCAAAACTACAGTTTTTGAGATACTGATCTTTAGCATGAATTTGTCACAGGCTTTGGCAAGGCTATTGATGAGAGCCTGGAGCGTGGTTTCATCGTGGGCCACGATTGCAGCATCATCTGAAGAGGAGCTCTTGTAACATAATATGCTCTGTACGAGATTTTGCTTTTAGTCTGGCAACATTAAAAATGGAGCCGTCCACTCTGGTGTTAATAAGTACTCCACCTGAACATTGACCAAAGGCATTCTTGAGTAGGGCTGCAAAATATATACCAAATAAGGTAGGAGCAAGAACACATCCCTGCTTCACACCGCTGTTTACAGCAAATGAATTGGATGTGCAGCCCTCAAAGTTGACACATGCCCTCATGTCAGTGTGGAAGGATGCAATAAGTTTTAGCAATGTTGGTGGACAGCCTATGGATTTAAGGACTGCATACAGGCCAGATCGGCTTACGGTGTCGAAAGCCTTTGTTAGGTCCACAAAGCATGTTATAAGCGGCCTGTTTTGTTCTTTACATTTTTCTTGGATTTGCCGAAGTGCAAATATCATGTCAATAGTTGATCGTTTGCTTCGAAAGCCACATTGTGTTTCTGGTAAGACTTTTTCCGCCAGTTGTTGAAGGCGGCAGAGGATGACGCGAGCAAAAGCCTTTCCAGTAATGCTGAGGAGGGATATGCCTCGATAGTTGTTGCAGTCGCCTTTATCTCCTTTGTTCTTGTAAAGTGTGACAATTTTGGCGTCTCTCATATCATGTGGTATCACGCCTTCTTTCCAACACTGCAGTAACAGATTATACAGGTGTGGTAATAGTGGGCCTTTTAGGTCTTTTAATACCTCTGCAGGAATGTTGTCACTTCCTGTGGCTTTTCCAGCAGACAGGTGGTCGATTGCATTGGAAAGCTCGACTAAGGAAGGTTCAGCGTCAAGTTCGGCCATTATTGGCAGTTTTTGGAGGTGTTCCTCAAAATCTGGTGGAATATTTTTCTCAGTTGAATACAACAGAGAGTAATGCTCTACCCACCTATTCAGTTGTTCATTTTTATCTGTGATGGGTTCACCATTTACAGACTTAAGTGGGGCGCTTTTGGTGATGATTGGCCCAAGAGCTACTTTCATCTGGCTAAAGGCGGTTTTCATATCTCCCTTTTCATTTGCCTCTTGTATGCTGTTACACAAGTCTGTCCAGTATTTGTTGGCGCAACGTCTTACCTCCAGCTGAAGTTTAGCTTTTGCATTTTTCAAACAAGTTTTTGTACTCTGATTGCAATTTTTGTTATACTCATTGAAAGCAGATTTCTTTTGCTCAATGAGAGGTAGGAGAATTTCGCTGTTCTGGGCTACCCAGTCGTTGTTTGAAACTTTATGCTGTCCAAAAGACTTGATGGCACAGTCATGAATTTTTGAACTGAGAGTGTTCCATGTTTCATCTACCGAGTCACATTGGGTGACATTATCCATGCTTTCAGCAAATAACTTTTCAAATGACTTTCTATTTGATTCATCTCTGATTGCTGTTACATTGATCTTAGGGATTGAAGGGGCTTTTGATCTGTATATTTTCTTGGCCGAAATTTTGATTTTGCTGACTACCAGTGCATGGTCGGTGTCACAGTCAGCACTGTGGAGGGAACGAGTTATTTTTATACAGCCCAAACTCTTCCTCCTTGAGAGAATAAGATCTAATTGATGCCAATGGCCAGACCTGGGATGGCGCAATGATGTTCTTTGGCATCTCTTAAGGTCATAGTACGTGTTTGTAACACATAATGAGTTTACGGAGCATAGCTCCAGAAGGCGCTGCCCGTTTTCGTTGATGTTGCCAATGCCGAAGTGCCCAATGCACTTTGGCCATGCGGAGTGATCTGCTCCCACTCGAGCGTTAAAGTCACCCAGAATTAGCAGGCCTTCGGTGAGAGGGATGTTGTGGAGAGTCCTCTGCAATGCCTCGTAGAAAATGTCTTTGGTTTCGTCAGAGGAGGTAAGTCTTGGGGCATAGACACAGATAATGTTGGTAAAACCAGACCGGGTGTTCAGTTTGAGTGTCATGATGCGTTCTGACACTCCAATTGGAGTTGCGATCGAATTGATAAGGGAGTTTTTTACGGCGAAGCCCACGCCGTGGATTCTCGGCTGTTCGCTGCTAAGGCCCTGCCAGAAGAAGGTGTAGTTTTCTTCTTTGACTGACCCGGAGTCGGGAAGTCGAGTTTCTTGAAGGGCAGCGATGTCGATGTTTAGTAGCTGAAGTTCTCGATCAATAATTTGGGATTTCCTGATGGAGTCAATATCAGTGAGATCTTGCTGTTGCAAGCCTGGGCGCATTGTTCTGACGTTCCAGGTACCAAGTTTTAGTATTTTTCTGTTTTTGCCAGGTGCACACTTTACGTCAGCTTTTCGACTTTTGGTCTAGCTCCAACCACCTTATGAAGCAGGCTGACGTGGCGGAACAACACCCAACTGCCTGGGGGCTGCCCAGGTTACGGCGGGCGGTAGTTGATCAATGCAGCTGAAAAGCCGCTCCCACCGACAGAGGGGACCCCTGGCGCTCATCCGTACGCCAAATGGATTGAGCTTATCACCGGTAACTGCCACCTCCCGTGTTGTGCCCATCCGTAACGGATGGCTGGAGTGTCCTCTCCAAATCGGAAATGGGTGGGCTTATAGAGGAGAGACAGACGCTTGCCAAGCCCGAGCAAACGCCTCCTCGTTTTATTATTATTATTATTATTTTCGGAAATTGGCCACATGTTGGTGACAAAATCCTGTTGTGGATATTGGCTAGACCGTCCAAACAGTGTTTTCCCTGTATAATATAGCAGGCCTGGATTACTGCTTTCACCTACTGTCAGGGTTAGGACTAGAATTGCCGTGCTGGGTCACGGTTTGTTTATTTCAGGGTCTCGTTGATTTTAGCCAGTGCAAATGTCCTTGAACTATTCTCGTGGACAGTTTGTTTTTGTAACGCTTTTTCTTGGAGATGGAAAGAAAGTGGGGCAGTGACGGTGCAATTTTCGACTCCGTGATTTTGATAAACTTTAACAGGGGTGAGAAAAGGGAGTGAGTAAATTCGTACATAAAACGTAAAGGGTTTAGAGACTTTGGCAAGGGTTTTGATATCTTAATTTGACCTTGTCTGTTACTATTAATAGAATCTATTAATACTACGAGCTGAGCTCGAAATGGATGCACCAATCAAATTTGGGCAGTTGGCTGGGGAATTGCAGATGGCTGCACGGTATATAACCAGAGCCATTACTATGTTTGAGCACTCCATGCAGAATTTTCCATCTGCGAGGGCAGTCGGCTGGATTCGGCCTGAGAGAATCAGAAGATTGTTAAAGCCATGTCTACGTATTTGATAGACACTGGAATGAGACCAAATGCTCATCAGAAACTATATACTGCTATTATCTCCAGCTCCCTGATCTCGGATCAGGGGCCAATCGTAAGTTTCTAGATCTACCTACTGATTCGACGATGAACGTGAATCTGACCTTAAGTTTCCAGTAGAAGTGCTACCAAAGAATGCAAGACTATAATGTATTTTACATGCAACTAGATCTAGCATGAGTGTCTGGTATACACATTTGTAAATTGAAATTGATGTGTCTGGATGAGGCTGGGGATTGCCAGCCCATCCTAGAGTGGATCTAGATCTAATGTAACTACGTCAGTTGTATTGACGAGTTATATCTTTTTTAAGCGGTAGGCACAAATAACTGAGTTAACATTGTCGTCTGAGACATTGAGATATTATTTATTAGATAGTAGGTAGGCTGTGTCTGAAAGATGGATAAGTAATAATGAAATTGTGAATGAGTTAGAATGATATAATCTTTTAAGACTCTAGAGGAAACTTCTAGTGATATATTATTGAATTTTCATTTGATGCTGCTGATGTTGTCTTTTTAGTATGTAAGAACTAGACGAAATTTGTTAGGGAATTTAAAGTAATAAATTTGTGGCCCTGCAAGGTCCTTGATAAAACTTACTCGAATTGTTATTAGTATATGTGGCATGGTATGGAAGAGTAATTTCTAAAAACCTCTCGATAGTTTAAAATGCAGTCGTAACAATAATTCCATAATAACCATCCCCGTAACACTCGAGGGCACACCCGTAACACCTACCATCTGTCGGTGTCCACCCATTAGACTCCTAAAAGCTGTGAGCGTGTTAGTACCACTGCTATTTCTTCGAACTAACAGTGAAATATTTTATCTATTTATTTTCTTTTTAAAGAACTATGCAGACCTGAAAAAGCCATTTCTTTGTGGTGTCCCAACAAGTTGAACTATTTCATTTACATTTATAATTGTCCTGATCTACGTGATATAGCATACTTATTGAGCATGCTGGATTGCCTGATATATCATAATTTTATGGGCTATGACATCCTGGATTACGAGATATAACATTCTTATTGGACAGGCTGGACTGCATGATATATCATAATTATATAGGACACAATAACTGCATTACGTGATATAACATACTAGACATACTCGTTGTTCATCCACTGCAGGATGCCCCCCCCCCCCCAAATCCCGCAAAACTTCTTCCATCTAGTTCTGTCTTCTGCCTGCCCCTTTCATGTTGTACCCTCAAGCTTTCTGATATCATTCTGCCATCTTTTTCCTGGTCGTCCTCTGGATCTCTTCCAAGTTCTTGCTCACCAATCACCACACCTTTTTTTTTCATCAATCTATTGTCTTTACATTTAGATACGTGTTTGGCCGTTTCCATTTTCTGTTTGAGTGATCGCTGTCTTCTTTCTTATTTCACGGCGTGGGAACTTTGTCTTGTAGTTTTATATTCAACATTTTCCTGTACATGACGCTTTGTGCTGTATGGAGTTTATTGGTTAGTTGTTCTGTAACATACATGTATACTGAATTATATAACCATAACATGTTGTCTAGAATATATGAAAAAATATCATACTGTATTACCTGGTGTAACATATTGCACAACAATAAGTTGGCGGACACTTAGGCTCTATGATGATACACACTCCAAGAACTACAGTAATTGTAAAGTGTAGCGTCCCACTAGTTGAACGATCGATATTTTCTCACCCCTGCATGCGAGTCTCACTCGGCGACCTTCCTCCCCCCCTCTCGCCAGCAAGGCCGGTATTTCTCTTTGATGTCTCGCTGCGTGGCTCGTTTGTTTCACTGTAGAAAATCTAGAAGGTACTGCAGTATCCGAGATTACGCTAGGTCGACCTTGAGTGATGTAATTCTGTGACGTGTCTGTGTACGATTGGGTGGCTTGTATGTGTCCCGAACGATCTAGGTCTGTCTCGTGCTTATGGGGCGGTCAAGCCGCTTCCTGAACGTTCCTGGACAGAATGTATATAAGGAGGGCCAGGCGAGTAGGAGTGGTGCAAATCGTGGGTGCAAATCGTGGGTGAAAATCGTAAGGTGTAAATCGTAGGTGTGAAAATCCAGTTGTAGTGGAAGTGTGAGTTTCCCGGCTAGCTAGGTGTAAGTAACTTGTGGATATCAGCTCTTGTTTACAGTTATTAAACGTTAGTATTAATTTTTCATCGGATCCTGTTATTTATTTCTACAACAGTTCGAGACAGTTTCGTTTTTAAGGGGTAGACGATCAGTTCATTTGACCCTCCCCATTATAACGTGCTGAAATTTGCATCAACTGTTACATAAAGTATCTTAAACACCAATGCCTGTCCCGCTCCACTTGTTGCAGAGTATATTCGGGAAGAAAAGAAATATACTGTGTCTTATAGAGACCATAGCACAAACAAAGCAAGTAGTTCTATCGGTATCACTTGTAAGTTATCCCTGTGACGTACACACATGACAACGAGAGTGCGTTTTAAGAATGAGCGTTGCATACATCATGAGGGCTTTTGTTAATGAAAAATAGCCACGATAATACTTTTGATCTTGAAAATACCACAGTTAACAAATCGGCACGCCTATTCTTCTCGGATGTTATCATTTTCAAAATTAAATATTTAATGATCTTTGCTCACACAAACAGACGCAAAAAACCTAGTTATCATAAACAAAATGCAGAAACATCTGATGGGAACATTAAATTTCAGTGTGATGGTTCATTTATATGCAGTCGAGCAAGAAAGAAACATCAAAGAGATAGTAATGAGAATATTAATTACAAATGACGCATTCATTTTGAAATTAGCATGCATAAGTATCATGTCTTTGAACTTGGTAAACCATCCGCCTACCAACGTTAACCTATTCTGTGCCCAAATCATCCAACCCTAGATCACCCCTATACTACTTCAGCGACTTAAAAAAAAATGAAAATGAAGAAGTAGGACAATCAGCAAGGTGAATATAACAGCATTGTGCAGTGTTTAAGTGGAGACTCTTGAGAGTTTAAACATTGTCCTATTTATTCAATCTCTGTCAGTCGATGGAGGCAGTTAATTCTACTAAAGAACGGAACGCTCTCGAGCTCCCAAGCATAGATGAAGATGTCTTAGAGACGATCATTTATTAGCAGTGTAATTAATTTTTTAGATTATACATTTCTTCTAAACTGAAGAACAGACAACGGCGTGCTCCAAAGTCGGAGCATTTTCTTTTGGTTAATGTAGCTGGCTCAGTTTCTGACGACAGGGCGGCAAAGCTTTTTCTCCAGGTCCAAAGGGACAATGCCCGATTCAGGCGGCAAACTGTAGAGAATAAACAAACACAAAAAAATACTGTTTCGTGAATAAATCTGGAAAGAAACGGCAATCCTTTTTTTCTTTCCATTTAAGCCTCAGACTAAAACACGAACGATAGTTTTGAAAACGATCGGGACTTTATTTATTTTCACTATGTCAAAGACAATATCTACAATCCTTTCACCTGGTCGTAAACAAAACATTAATGTATGAGCCGGTTATAAATACTTTCAAAACCCAATGATTCTCAAAAAACTCTCAAAACCTCATGTTGGTCTAAAAGCAAGGTGTTTGCCTCTCGCGCCGGAGATACCGGGTTCGGTTCCCGGTCATTGCAGGCAAGTTGGAAATTTGGGGGAATTTCCTGTCCCTGATCCTCCGGTAAGTAGGATCGAGCACCCAGTCTTCTCAGATAAGGACGAAGAACTCGGATGGCCCGTGCACGTTGCGCACGTTAAAGACACCTTGGCAGTTGGAAGTCGAAGCAGAGCAGGAACAAGGCCGGCTTCCAGGGCTAAATTAAAAAAGAAACAACCACACTACCCCCCCCCCCCACACACAAATTGGGATTAAAAAAAAAACATGCAAAACCAAGAACAAGAAAAATAAAACCAAAAAGAGAAAAGTTGCCAGTTGTCAGTTGTCAGTTGTCAGTTGCCAGTTGTCAGTTGTCAGTTGTCAGTTGTCAGTTGTCAGTTGCCACTTGTCAGTTGTCAGTTGTCAGTTGTCAGTTGTCAGTTGCCAGTTGTCAGTTGTCAGTTGCCACTTGTCAGTTGTCAGTTGTCAGTTGCCAGTTGTCAGTTGTCAGTTGCCAGTTGTCAGTTGTCAGTTGTCAGTTGTCAGTTGCCAGTTGTCAGTTGTCAGTTGCCACTTGTCAGTTGTCAGTTGTCAGTTGTCAGTTGCCACTTGTCAGTTGTCAGTTGTCAGTTGTCAGTTGCCAGTTGTCAGTTGTCAGTTGTCAGTTGCCAGTTGCCAGTTGTCAGTTGTCAGTTGCCAGTTGCCAGTTGTCAGTTGCCAGTTGCCAGTTGCCAGTTGTCAGTTGTCAGTTGTCAGTTGTCAGTTGCCAGTTGCCAGTTGCCAGTTGTCAGTTGCCAGTTGCCAGTTGCCAAGGGCAGAGAACCTCCGAAAACAAAGGCCTCCCACACACACTGCGGCTCTTGTGAATGGCAAAGACTGTTCTGGTGTTGTTAAGGGTTTAGACTAAAACACGATTTACGACTTCGATGTAAACACAGTTGCTCTTTTTAAATAACCTTATATATCTATGCATACACGCACACAACACTAAATTCCAAAACCACGAGGCAGAAATAATCAATTTCAGATTTGGTTAGGTCAAACAAACAAAACAAAAAGGGATAGGTAAAACATAAATGGAAGAGACTGAGGGGGGGGGGTGGGGAGGGGGGAGGGGGGGAGACAAACTCATTCTCGAAAGTGAAGGTGTGATATCCTGGATAGCCTCATCCTATTTAACCCCCGGGATAATCCAGGATATCCTAAAACATCTTCCTCTGTGGTAAAGTAGTCCCTTAGTTCAATTTAATTTCGAATTAAAATTTCATTCTATTTCGTGCACGATTAGTATGTCTCATTGTGTTTTAGGTTGTACCGGTACACCTGAAATGCTTGTCCTGAGGTGGGGGAGGGGAGGGGGGGAATCATGATTTAATGAAAAAAGATTGGGAGTCAGGTGTCCGCCTGTCGTTTTCTTTCACCATGTAAAGCTCTCACCCACTTGGAAACAACTAACTGTAATTTGTGTTTTTATATAGGTAAATGCTTCTGTCAATTTTAAATGATGCCGTTATCCCCCCCCCCCCTCAATATTCCACGTTATCCGGGGGTTACTCTAGGACATCCTAAATCATCCCGAGAATATTCCGAATATTTTTTTGGGATATAATCTGTGCTACCACCCCGGCTCCTCGTCCAAACCGGACCTTCATCTTTGGCGGGCGTGGAACTGGCACCAGCGACAGCCAGCTGGCCGCTCTGCGTTTCTTTCATTTATTTCCAGACGCCCAGCACTCACAACTGGATTTTATTTAGTATCAACATGTGGCCAGTTTCTGATAAAGTTAATCTGCCCATGTTCCCGTTGAAGTAGTTATTTAGTTATTGCGGCCAGTTAGCCGAATCTAATCATCGGCCTAACTATGGCCTTAGCCCATTTAAAAAAAAAATATAATATAAAAATTCACCATGAAAACGAAACCGAAGGAGACCACATGATGCAAACAGTATGATATAATTATGTGTGTGTACTTTTAATATTAAACATGGAGGGTGAATTGAAGCATACAAAAAAAAAAAAGGGGGGGGGGAGGGGAGAAGACATCTTTATTCTGGTATTTAAAGGAGAACAAAGATGAAAAAAGAAAAGAAATCCTCACAAAAAGTACCACAGAAACTCAAGTGTGACAGCAAAGTAATGCGTATTATCTTTGTCCTGTACACATAGTGTTGGCTGTTTGATAGCCGCGTCCTGATAGCTTTAAAATGCAAACATTCACAATATCGACACTCGTGATCCCAATGCATTCGGTGTGGATAAACCTGGGTGGTATCCAAGGATCACGGGATGAACACGAGATTAGATTACCCTTATGTAAGGGCATTAGTTCAGAGTAGAGCCGTCATTCCGTAGGCTCGTGAATTTTACGAACTCACTTATGATAAGGAAGAAACAGCGATGGACGAGTGATGCATTCAGAGCTGATCTTATTGGTACAGATCTAGTTCAGTGGTTCTCAACGTGGGCGATTTCGCCCCAGGGGAACGATTTTGATTTCCAAGGGGGCGAAAACGATGAAGGGGGGCGACTTAGGGGCAAATACAGGGAAGCTGACAGAAGAGGGGCGATGAAAGAAAATTTGGATTCTAAGGGGTCAATTTCCTGAAAAAGGTTGCATGAGAACGCTGATCTAGTTCATTCGAATTTCCACGCACGAACGTGAAATCAGCGTGTCCACTCTGAATGAAGGGTGCGGCCAGAGTGGTGCATGTTTTCCGGCTTGGGTTAACCTGCAACAAGCGGTGGGCAGCCCGCAAAGCTGGTAAACGCCGGTTCTCGCTGGCATGTGTTCAGAGTGAAGCAGGCAGACTCCTTTAATCTAGTCGGCAAGATCAGAAGCAAAAATAAACTGTCAAGTTAGGCCACGAAAGTAATTGGATCTTAATTCAAGTGAATTAAGTACCAGAAAGAACACAAAGAAAGAAAGAAATTCAATGTAAATTACACAAAAAAATTTCCACAAAATCTTATGATGTCTTTTTACAGAACACAGGATGGTATCTCAAGCAAGACTGTGAAAAGCCAGTGGAGACCCTCCTTAACTTACTTAATACTTTGTTAACAATAATTACAGTGCAGCCTTTAATTGATTCATAAAAATGATTAGAAACTAGAATTAAGACTCTTCATTATGACTTACAAATTTTAATGAAGTTGAAATACAAAAGTGTACCTTTATGACCGCTTTTGTGCATTTTTCTGAAAAGCATTGTCCTTTTGTTCAGTAGTTTTTTTGTTTGTCCTTGTTAAAATTATAATTCTGTAACCCTCTTATTCTTTCTTGATTTGCCAAAAAATATGACAAACATCCTTTATTATTCGGTGTTTAGGCTTCTCATTTTAATTAGATATAGAATCTAGGACTACTATAATATTACCTTCAAAGCCCATCTCTTGGGTTATCTCTAACCAGCATTATTATCAAAGGCTATGCCGTTGGCATGCAGTTTATTCCTCTTGTCCCAAATTATAGGACGTTTAAGAACGGTGCAGCCAGAGTGGTGCAGGTTTTCCGGGACGGGTCAACCAGCACCAGCCCGAGTACAGAATTGCCTCCCGTAATTTTGTAACTGCCCGGTCCAAGTTTCTTATAATTAATCTGCCGGCCCGGTGACCTAAATAATAGGGTAGTAGCATGTCTCTGTGCAGGCCCGTCGAGGAAAATGTCGGAACACTTTCTTCTGTTCAACTCAGTTGTGGCGCAAAATCACGGAAAGTATTGGAAACATTGCGAACTTAAGACTTTTTAAAATAGGCCCACGTACACTTTACGTCTTTCTGTGCGTAATACAAACGATATTTTGTAGAATTTAAGATTCAGCGGTTGAAAAGCCTTCCTTGATTATATTGGAGGCCGTATTTTCTTTATAGCTCGTTGTTGTTTTCATTGCGCTTGTACCCTAGAGGGAGCCGCATGAAGAAAGAGTTTTCGGTCTGCAGCCACCTGGTAAGTCTGTCTTGGCGTTATGCCGTGGGTCGTTAGAGCTTCTTTGACGCCGTTTTTCCAAGTCTTCCTTTGTCTTCATCTGGCCCCGTATCCGGAGAATCGTATACTGTATGCAAGATGGGCAGGCTGGTAGATTGGCATTCGCAAGAGGTGTCCAAACCAATTTACCATCTACTGCTCTATGTGCCATAAGATAATAATATTATAACACTAAGAGAAAGCTTCACTTCATTTAAAAGCAGGATAAAAAATATCCTGAAGGGTCAACCATGCCCTATACTTTTCCATAATGCGCACTGAACATTGATTAATGTTACGTTTGACAAAATAAAAAAAACTAGGCTGCGCCTATTGGTGCAACTAGACCCGGGGGGTCTATTTTGGACCTATGGGTATCTAAAATATAGGTCCAGAATTGTATTTATACTTAATCGTTGCACATCGGCTGGCCCACTGACCCAGCAATATGACCAATCAATGATGTACTTTCCGCATGGGCACGCTGTCCCTCACTGGGCCTGATGGGGTCATGCACCAGCCACACGAGGTTGCCGCGAGTTCAGGGCAGTGTTGTTCTAACTTCATCGTATTTAGCAGTGAAATCACTCTATCTTAACTTATAAGTGACTTTTTGTTATTCAATGGCACGCTTTCACCGTCACATATGATGAAAGGTATAACAACTATGAAGCGAGACAATGAAAGTGTAACAATGGTAAACTGCAAAGCTCGAAGAGATAAAAACCGGTCCAGTTTACAAAATTATTTGACCAATTTTTGCTCTCATAAAAGTGTTCGAGTCAACTTTTCTGATGTCAGCATGAAGTTAAAACATGTTTTCTGTGGAAAAGTAAGCCTGATGTGGACCCATTACAAATGCCACAGTAAATGTAATGATGTAAAAATAGGCCCAAATAGTCACTCAGAAAAAATTACTGCCATCAGAGCAGTCCAGACTCATGTGAAGGTCCTTTTGTTGTCGTTGTCGTTGTTGTCGTTGGTGGTGGTGGCGATGGTGGCGGTGATTGTGGTAGTGGTGATGGTGGGGGTAAATAATTTTTTTTTAAAACTGAAATCTGTTTTCAAGCATTTTTTTTTTTTTAAGCAATGACTCTTTCTGTCTTGTGGCGACATAACCTCAGTAACATTATAGGGGTATTGGCCAAAGATTGGAAGCAAAATCTTACTGCACATGGCCCCAAACAGGCTGTACTTTTTGTTTTTGTACAAGGAAAAAAGAATTATCACATCCGAGAACATGATTTTTCCGTGTCTTGGAAAAACGAACAGACAAAACAAAACAAGGCACAGAAAATGAAACAAAATGTAACCCATTCCACAAATACTGACTTCTCGTTAAAATGTAAACATGTAGATAAATCCAATCAAACAATGAGGATATCAATGATCGAACAAAAAAAAAAATGTGGGAAACAAGGGGTCTTTTTTGTATTGTTTAATTGTGGGATTGCAAGGGATTTTTCAAGCTAGTGATCCTGACCCTAGGAAATGTGTGTGGGGTGACCGACAGGACAAATTGGGGGGGAGGGGGGGATTGAGCCAAACAAACAATAGTAATACCACCGTTCTTTCTTTCTTTCTCTTTCTCTCTCTCTCTCTCTTATCCCCTCTGTCTCCCTCTCTGTCTCTGAGCTCATCATATTAATCTGTGCTGTCTATCACTCTGCCTCTCTCTGTTTATGCACGCGTTTGCGTATGTGTGTGTGTGTGTGGGTGAGAGAGAGAGGCACAGAGAGAGAGAGAGAGAGAGAGAGAGAGAGAGGGAGAGGGAGAGGGAGAGAGAGAGAGAGAGAGAGAGAGGGGGGGAGAGAGAGAGAGTAAATAGGAGTGAATGGATGGATACAACATAAGTGATCGGATTGCATGAAATTATGATTGTACATTTTCATAGCCTATTATGTACATTATGATACGCTATTTTCTATTCACATTTAACATAATTAAAGATTAAATAATGTGTATGTACAGGGTCTTGGCCCAGACTGGACATGGCGGAAGAATACATGGAAACCGGCAACTTATCAGGATCCGTGATGGAAGCTATTTATGGCCAAGGGTATCAAATGGACATCCTGAAAGTAATAATACCACCACCCCGAACACAACCTCATTTGAATACCATCGCCATGAGACTGTCTAATTTTCCAGATATTGACTGCAATCATGCAAACCAGGGCCAGTAACTTAATCTCAGGGGAGAGAACTGGCATGGTCATTGTGCCTTGTTTATCTAGTGCCCATTTTGCAAATCATTTCATTCGTCAAATTGTCATTGACTTTGCAGGGTGTAAAATAGACTTTGCACACTATTATTTTAAGGGAACGCTCGGCATTCTGGTAACTTCCAGTTCATTTTATTTGCATAGCAGTAGGAGCTATTTCACAGCCAATTCTTTATGACGTCATTATTTCAGGGTGTTTGTTCTGAATCATTGAAAGTTGGATGCTGTCACTAGTACGTGCGTCCTCCTAGTTTTGTTTTTTTTTGTTTTTTGTTTTTGCGGTAGGGTTACGTATTTGAAGTATTTTGTGACTCCAAAGCTAGAGAGCTCTTCCCGAAATACTCCTAATAATAGCCTTAATTAATAATGATTAATTATTTCTTTCAGATTTTTTGTTGTTATTTTCTTCCTGTTTTTTGGTTGAAAGTTTAGGGGCCAGGGTTAGGGATTCGATAAGATTTAGGGTTGAGGATAAAGACGAGGTTGAGGACTACATATACATACACGCCCCTAGCGCAAAGGGCTTGGGGTGCATACATACTTAATATATCGACAGCCAACTTGAAAATCAATTAAATACTTTGATTAAGAACTCTGAATGCATTAAGAAACACATAATTTATTTTGAGTGTGAATGAAACCGTCCGTGAGTTGTTATGAGATTTGTAATATAGTTCTTGTTGGGCTTTGCTTTGACTCAGCTGAAGGTGATTAAGTTGGTTGGGATAGGGGAGACAACCTATTCCATTCCCCAATGTCTTGTGTAACTGTGGTTATCTTTCCTGAAAGATATAACATGACCTTGTTCAGTAGTGTATATCTATGCATGACCTCATCATCTTTCTGTGATTTCCCTCCACCATCCAAAGTACCCGAACGTATTTAGAATTAGATACTAGATTCCCCATAATAAACTTGCATTCTCTCTCTCTCTCTCTCTCTCTCTCTGTCTGTCTGTCTGTTTGTCTCTCTCTCTCTCTCTCTCTCTCTCTACTTATCTGTGAGTTGGTTGGTTAGCATGCAGCACAAAAGCAAGGCCGTCTGCCATCGAGCTCCCATACATTGGCAGACGGACGTGCTTTAGTGCTGCTAATCAAGCTAGAACTCGCAGATAAGTACACATGTTGTTTCGATTCTATAAATATGCTTTTGAAATCTATTATTGTTCGGTTGTTTTCTCTGTTCCATTTTTTTTGTTTTTGACAAAGGCGACGGCCGAAATATTTAAGATTTTCTGTCTTCTCTTTTAGTTTGCATTGTATCGTTTGGGTATTATTTCTTATGCGGGGCTTTGCTACATATAACTTTTTCTTTTTGCCCAGCTTTATCTTGGTTTGATCAGTCGTGTTGAGAGCAGCGTCTCGTGTGTCTCAGCAGTTCGATGATATCATGGCATAGAGCTCTCTACACATATTGCAGGTGTAATTCGAGGGCAGATCCGAGTCCTGAGTGTGCCGTCTCTGTTCCTGTTTCCTATGTAGCCTCTTGCCTTCCATGATCCAGACACTGTCTGCTGCGCCTCTCTTCGCCCGGTCTGATGCCCTTTCGGGTGACGCAGCGCCAGCTGCTACGGTTGTCTGCGGGCTGTTCCCTGCTGTCCTGCTCGATGCCGGTGAGTTTCATGTCGCCGGATCGGACCGGCATAATGTTGTTACAAAGAACTGTCCAATGCGCGCAAGAATTACTGAAGTGCATCGACTGCAGTGATAAGAGTAGACATGACAGATTTTGTTGCAGTTTAAAAGTTAAAAAAAAATTAAAGTTCAATGCGTTTCCATAGAAACTGATCTTTGTAAACCATAATCCAGTAATACGTGTATTCTGAGCAACGTCCAGTACCCCCAGATAATATAATATAAACTAATTTAATTTCCACTGTTCTGCCTGATCAAGCCTTGCTGTCAAATTTTACACTAACAAATGTTAACCAATTGCAGTATTGGCAAAATGGATAAGACACCTGCTCACACAAAAAGAGAAACCAGCGGTGCGGGGTTCAAACCGAAAAAAGGACCTGGCGACGAAAAAAAAAAAAAGGTGGGTGACGAACACCGAGAGTCGTGAACTCAATGTGGCCGGGGGTTCTAGAAGATGTCAGGAAGTTAAAGGCCGAGAGTCGTGAACTCGGTGTGGCCGGGGGTTCTAGAAGATGTCAGGAAGTTAAAGGCCGAGAGTCGTGAACTCCGTGTGGCCGGGGGTTCTAGAAGATGTCAGGAAGTTAAAGGCCGAGAGTCGTGAACTCCGTGTGGCCGGGGGTTCTAGAAGATGTCAGGAAGTTAAAGGCCGAGAGTCGTGAACTCCGTGTGGCCGGGGGTTCTAGAAGATGTCAGGAAGTTAAAGGCAGAGAGTCGTGAACTCCGTGTGGCCGGGGGTTCTAGAAGATGTCAGGAAGTTAAAGGCCGAGAGTCGTGAACTCCGTGTGGCCGGGGGTTCTAGAAGATGTCAGGAAGTTAAAGGCCGAGAGTCATGAACTCTGTGTGGCCGGGGGTTCTAGAAGATGTCAGGAAGTTAAAGGCCGAGAGTCGTGAACTCCGTGTGGCCGGGGGTTCTAGAAGATGTCAGGAAGTTAAAGGCCGAGAGTCATGAACTCTGTGTGGCCGGGGGTTCTAGAAGATGTCAGGAAGTTAAAGGCCGAGAGTCGTGAACTCCGTGTGGCCGGGTGTTCTAGAAGATGTCAGGAAGTTAAAGGCCGAGAGTCGTGAACTCCGTGTGGCCGGGGGTTCTAGAAGATGTCAGGAAGTGAAAGGCCGAGAGTCGTGAACTCTGTGTGGCCGGGGGTTCTAGAAGATGTCAGGAAGTGAAAGGCCGAGAGTCGTGAACTCCGTGTGGCCGGGGGTTCTAGAAGATGTCAGGAAGTGAAAGGCCGAGAGTCGTGAACTCTGTGTGGCCGGGGGTTCTAGAAGATGTCAGGAAGTGAAAGGCCGAGAGTCGTGAACTCCGTGTGGCCGGGGGTTCTAGAAGATGTCAGGAAGTGAAAGGCCGAGAGTCGTAAACTCCGTGTGGCCGGGGGTTCTAGAAGATGTCAGGAAGTGAAAGGCCGAGAGTCGTGAACTCTGTGTGGCCGGGGGTTCTAGAAGATGTCAGGAAGTGAAAGGCCGAGAGTCGTGAACTCCGTGTGGCCGGGGGTTCTAGAAGATGTCAGGAAGTGAAAGGCCGAGAGTCGTGAACTCCGTGTGGCCGGGGGTTCTAGAAGATGTCAGGAAGTGAAAGGCCGAGAGTCGTGAACTCCGTGTGGCCGGGGGTTCTAGAAGATGTCAGGAAGTGAAAGGCCGAGAGTCGTGAACTCCGTGTGGCCGGGGGTTCTAGAAGATGTCAGGAAGTGAAAGGCCGAGAGTCGTGAACTCTGTGTGGCCGGGGGTTCTAGAAGATGTCAGGAAGTGAAAGGCCGAGAGTCGTGAACTCTGTGTGGCCGGGGGTTCTAGAAGATGTCAGGAAGTGAAAGGCCGAGAGTCGTGAACTCCGTGTGGCCGGGGGTTCTAGAAGATGTCAGGAAGTGAAAGGCCGAGAGTCGTGAACTCCGTGTGGCCGGGGGTTCTAGAAGATGTCAGGAAGTGAAAGGCCGAGAGTCGTGAACTCCGTGTGGCCGGGGGTTCTAGAAGATGTCAGGAAGTGAAAGGCCGAGAGTCGTGAACTCCGTGTGGCCGGGGGTTCTAGAAGATGTCAGGAAGTGAAAGGCCGAGAGTCGTGAACTCCGTGTGGCCGGGGGTTCTAGAAGATGTCAGGAAGTGAAAGGCCGAGAGTCGTGAACTCCGTGTGGCCGGGGGTTCTAGGAGATGTCAGGAAGTGAAAGGCCGAGAGTCGTGAACTCCGTGTGGCCGGGGGTTCTAGAAGATGTCAGGAAGTTAAAGGCCGAGAGTCGTGAACTCCGTGTGGCCGGGGCTCTTGAAGATGTCAGGAAGTTAAAGGCCGAGAGTCGTGAACTCCGTGTGGCCGGGGCTCTTGAAGATGTCAGGAAGTTAAAGGCCGAGAGTCGTGAACTCTGTGTGGCCGGGGCTCTTGAAGATGTCAGGAAGTTAAAGGCCGAGAGTCGTGAACTCCGTGTGGCCGGGGCTCTTGAAGATGTCAGGAAGTTAAAGGCCGAGAGTCGTGAACTCCGTGTGGCCGGGGCTCTTGAAGATGTCAGGAAGTTAAAGGCCGAGAGTCGTGAACTCCGTGTGGCCGGGGCTCTTGAAGATGTCAGGAAGTTAAAGGCCGAGAGTCGTGAACTCGGTGTGGCCGGGGCTCTTGAAGATGTCAGGAAGTTAAAGGCCGAGAGTCGTGAACTCTGTGTGGCCGGGGCTCTTGAAGATGTCAGGAAGTTAAAGGCCGAGAGTCGTGAACTCCGTGTGGCCGGGGCTCTTGAAGATGTCAGGAAGTGAAAGGCCGAGAGTCGTGAACTCCGTGTGGCCGGGGCTCTTGAAGATGTCAGGAAGTTAAAGGCCGAGAGTCGTGAACTCCGTGTGGCCGGGGCTCTTGAAGATGTCAGGAAGTTAAAGGCCGAGAGTCGTGAACTCGGTGTGGCCGGGGCTCTTGAAGATGTCAGGAAGTTAAAGGCCGAGAGTCGTGAACTCCGTGTGGCCGGGGCTCTTGAAGATGTCAGGAAGTTAAAGGCCGAGAGTCGTGAACTCTGTGTGGCCGGGGGTTCTAGAAGATGTCAGGAAGTTAAAGGCCGAGAGTCGTGAACTCTGTGTGGCCGGGGGTTCTAGAAGATGTCAGGAAGTTAAAGGCCGAGAGTCGTGAACTCCGTGTGGCCACGGGGGTTCTAGAAGATGTCAGGAAGTTAAAGGCCGAGAGTCGTGAACTCCGTGTGGCCGGGGGTTCTAGAAGATGTCAGGAAGTTAAAGGCCGAGAGTCATGAACTCTGTGTGGCCGGGGGTTCTAGAAGATGTCAGGAAGTTAAAGGCCGAGAGTCATGAACTCTGTGTGGCCGGGGGTTCTAGAAGATGTCAGGAAGTTAAAGGCCGAGAGTCGTGAACTCTGTGTGGCCGGGGGTTCTAGAAGATGTCAGGAAGTTAAAGGCCGAGAGTCGTGAACTCCGTGTGGCCGGGGGTTCTAGAAGATGTCAGGAAGTTAAAGGCCGAGAGTCGTGAACTCCGTGTGGCCGGGGCTCTTGAAGATGTCAGGAAGTTAAAGGCCGAGAGTCATGAACTCTGTGTGGCCGGGGGTTCTAGAAGATGTCAGGAAGTTAAAGGCCGAGAGTCATGAACTCCGTGTGGCCGGGGCTCTTGAAGATGTCAGGAAGTTAAAGGCCGAGAGTCGTGAACTCTGTGTGGCCGGGGGTTCTAGAAGATGTCAGGAAGTTAAAGGCCGAGAGTCGTGAACTCTGTGTGGCCGGGGGTTCTAGAAGATGTCAGGAAGTTAAAGGCCGAGAGTCGTGAACTCTGTGTGGCCGGGGGTTCTAGAAGATGTCAGGAAGTTAAAGGCCGAGAGTCGTGAACTCCGTGTGGCCGGGGCTCTTGAAGATGTCAGGAAGTTAAAGGCCGAGAGTCATGAACTCTGTGTGGCCGGGGGTTCTAGAAGATGTCAGGAAGTTAAAGGCCGAGAGTCATGAACTCCGTGTGGCCGGGGCTCTTGAAGATGTCAGGAAGTGAAAGGCCGAGAGTCGTGAACTCTGTGTGGCCGGGGGTTCTAGAAGATGTCAGGAAGTTAAAGGCCGAGAGTCGTGAACTCTGTGTGGCCGGGGGTTCTAGAAGATGTCAGGAAGTGAAAGGCCGAGAGTCGTGAACTCTGTGTGGCCGGGGGTTCTAGGAGATGTCAGGAAGTGAAAGGCCGAGAGTCGTGAACTCGGTGTGGCCGGGGGTTCTAGAAGATGTCAGGAAGTGAAAGGCCGAGAGTCGTGAACTCTGTGTGGCCGGGGGTTCTAGGAGATGTCAGGAAGTGAAAGGCCGAGAGTCGTGAACTCTGTGTGGCCGGGGGTTCTAGAAGATGTCAGGAAGTTAAAGGCCGAGAGTCGTGAACTCTGTGTGGCCGGGGGTTCTAGAAGATGTCAGGAAGTTAAAGGCCGAGAGTCGCGAACTCTGTGTGGCCGGGGGTTCTAGAAGATGTCAGGAAGTTAAAGGCCGAGAGTCGTGAACTCTGTGTGGCCGGGGGTTATAGAAGATGTCAGGAAGTGAAAGGTCGAAACATCTAATGAAATATTCCACTCTTCCTCTGAAGATCGTCATCTGCCTCGCTCCACCTGAGTTGCTTACCACCATCTATGATTTATACTTACACATTGTAATATTGTGAGAATTTTGATATGATATGTAATAACGTTATCAGCTAGCCGTTAGGCATCATGTTTATGGCATGCAGTGGTGAAAACACGGTTTTTCCAAGGT
>OZ007575.1:24733573-24741073 GCA_963931925.1 Onchidella celtica | reverse complement strand
TTTTCCTGGGCATATTGAAAACACAAACCTGTTACTTTTGGCCCTGCAGCGTCAATCTCCCAATTCCAGACCCTTTCTTTTTCCTAGTCTAGGCACTCTGAGAACACACAAAGTTTCATACTTGATAGTCTAACTCAATCTCATCATTCAAACCAGTCCTAACCGGAAGTTGGTCGCGTATTGTAGTCGTTCACCGTTCCGATAGAACTCGAAGCTTTTGGTCTAACGTTCGTTCAAGTTTGAGTTAAATTTCGATGACAAAATGCATTTTTAAAGCTACAATGCGCGTAGATAATTAGATTTGAGTATTTGCATGTGTCTATGATTTAACGCGGAATATGAGGGGCCAAGCCAGGGCGATTCAGCACTATCGGCGACTGCAATTTCTGCTTGTGATATTGTAATCGAATGCGCAGTTTGTGAGTGTGATACAAATACCGGAACCAATCTCAATTACATTAGCCGAAAAAATAGATCGAACCCCAATGTGTCACAACATAGAAACTAATGCAAACGTTCTGCAAGTTATTAATTTTTTATTTTTTTTTCTGTGCCGGCGACACGACTACTGTCTATACTAAGCGCTGTATAAAATCTGAGGGCCACCGAATCAGCATTAGCGGAGGAGTAGCGAAAGGCGCGCTGCAATTGTCGTAAAGTTTCACTTTTATTAATGTAGATACTAGAAAAGATAAGACAATATACCCCCTTCTTCGCACCTCTAAAAAAATCGTGCACACAATTTACGCGCTGATCGGGGGAGGGGTCCATGGCGCACTGCATGAATAAAATGCTTCATATAATGGTAAATTTATGATGTTGATTTGTTACAGTGCTACTGTGACTAAAAAAAGAGAAATAGTCAGAGTTTTCCAACAGCGATTGATTGAGTAGTTTCCCCATTTGGCTTTGTAAAATATGGCATTGTCCATGACTTCCGTGCATTCGCCGCTAGATGGTGGTGCGAAATCTGTGCACGCTAAACGCACTGGCTTTATAGTCTTATACTATTGTCTATTCAGTGTCTTTGATTATACTCGTAAAATACTGAGCGTGAGGATAGAGCAGTTTGTGAAGTAGGGATGTCACCAGTTGTGTAGACTCATCATCAGTTGCCTTGTCTGGATTATGGCTCTCCACTCGGATCTGTCATTAGCCAACCTCAAAAAGGAGTTGTTGTTCAAATTGTGTAGACTATGCTGTCTTAATTCTCCTTCGTTTCAGCTATCGGTACCATCCCAGTGGCTACTGATCTCCGTAACTTTTCTACGCCCTCTCCGAAAGATCATCTGTGTTTGAATACATATCTTGGAACACCTGCTTGTTCTATGGACAGGAGCCTCTGTTCCTATCGCTCAGTCTCCGAATACAATAGTTCTTTAGCCTGGGTCCAATCCTCGATCAGTGGCGATCCAATAGGCATCGACTGGCAACCTCCAGGCAAACCACATGGTAAATACCGAAATATGAATGCAAGTGTTAAACCCCTTCCCTGCTTTGCCCAGAATTGTTCAGGGCTGTATAGTCTCGCTGTAATGCCATATGCCCGGGACTGTTCCGGGCCAAGATCGAATGCATTTCTTGAGTGATCATAAAATGGAGACAATTCCCTAAGTTATGATTGTTTTGTATTTCCTTATTAGTTCCCCTATTACTTGCATCATTTGCACGCATTTTGAAAGAGCGGCAATTATGGTGTGTAATTTTTTAGATTTGCTTGTTTTGCCCCCCTTTGCACCCGGCATATGCGTGGAAATCTGTGTAGCAGGGAAGTGTTTCACAACCACGGGATACACCACACATTTACAACAGACTGAAAGCGTCGACCATCATTGTAGCAGGGGTAACAACAAAATAAATAAAATATAACCAACATTATTACCGCCCATATCATTGGGCAGAAACCAAACAAAGCTGAAAGCATAATTATCCCAATCACCCCTTGACTTTCCTTCCATAATAGGGAAGACTATGCTATGGCGCCAACCTACAAAAAATAAAAGAAAGGAAAAGAAAGAATCAACCCACTAGTGAAATAAGAAAGAAGGAAGAACAATATCAAGACCAGGACAAAGGCAACCCACAAGGGAGCCCTTTTGAGTGCTGCAAAGAAAGAAGAAAAGAGAGAAGAAGAGAAAGAAAGAAAGAAAAAAGGAAGAAGAATGGACAGAGGCACCCCACTAGGGAGCCCTCCTAAGGGCTAAGAAAGCCAAGAAAGCCAGAAAGACGACAATAACAACAACAAAGAAACAAGAAAAGAATACAAAGAAGAAGAAGAAAAAATGAGGTGTGAATGTCTAGAACAGCGCGATCCTCCTCAAACAAAGACTTACAACCCTCTACCCTCATTGTTTGTTTCCCCATTCCCTCTGTCATAGGAAGTTGTACTTTAAATGTCTGTTGCATTTTAACATTATTAAGTTCCGGTAATATTAATTCTCATTTTTAAAAACTTTTTCCATTGCATATGTATCAGATAAAAGTCCAACTGCATTCATGACAGGAAAAGTAGAGTTATTAATTTCATGTGCAATAAAATAACAGTATTTAATCTGACAAAACATGATTAAATTTCTGCCCTGAACACTTCCCTGCGCCCGACTTTTTTTCACAAAACGATGTAAACCTTTACGCTTTTTGGCCCTCATTGCTGTGGGGCATTGCATTTTTTCACAAAGCGATGCGAGAACAAAACGGCACACGGACCGCCTTGGGATATTTCAACAGTTCGCCTAGCCCAGTCCATCAGTTAATAGGCGGATTAAATTCACTTTGCTTCTCACACCTTCAAAGGTTCCGAAGTGCAGCCCCGAAAGGCGAACGAACACACAGATTTGTGACAGGACCCCTTTCATTTCGGTGCCAGCAATGTCTCTTAATATCATGCAGAAAACTATGTTTATCTTGCTACCACCAAGCACCAAGCCCGCCCCCCCCCTTCCACTAACAATAATTATTCTGAGGACCCCTTTCATTTCGGTGCCAGCAATGTCCCTTAGAATGGTGCAGAAGATCATGTTTATCTTCCTGCCACCAATGCCTCACTACCCCCCTCCCCCCCCCCCACCGACACACATATACAGCAGGACCCAGTTCATGTGGTGCCAGCAATGTCCCCCAGAATGAAGCAGAAGACCATGTTTATCTTGCTGCCACCAATGTCCCCCTCCCTATAACGATGCTGAGGACCCCATTATTTTCGGTGCCAGCAATGTCTCTTAAAATGATATTGAAAACTGTGTTTATCTTGCTGCCACCAGAATGCCGTGGAGGACGCTTTCCAAATCGCAAAAGCACACTAACCGAAAACCAAAGGACGGCCACGTAGAAGGAACCTTTCATCTAGTAGATTCCTCTGAAGAGCCCGCACAACCTTCAGAACGGAAGAAGACAATTGAGGGGCAGACCAGGGAAAACCTTGAGTTTTCCAATGAATCTCTGAGTATGGTTGATGTATCTGATCAGAGATGTACGAGAAGTGAAACAATGCAACGGAACCTTACTTGAAGAGAGGCGAGTTCTCTATAACAAAAGGTTGTCGTGTTACAACTATACAATCTTTGAGGCAGCAAAAGGTCAGGGACACTGTTACTTTTGGCATAAAGTTATTAAAGGACCAGCAGGTGTATCGATGGAGGGGCGTGGGACTTTCAGTCTTAAGCTCGACACTCACTTTTATTATTGTCATGCTAGCCTGCGTTTACCTTAAGTCTTTTAGTTCAAATGCAAGAGCTTTGCAGCAAAGACCACGCAATACGCTAACATAAAGATTTTGCGAATATGAACATGTTTAGAACTTGTAATGCTTAGATGATAATATGGGCGGTGCCTTGAAGTCAAATAACAGCGAAAATCTGAAAGCAAAGTGATAGGTGATGACTGTGATGAGAGAAATGCCCTGCAACGGTGTTGCAAACTTTCTCTTTTGCAACTTCTCTTAATATTTATTTTAAGGCAGTGGCTATGGTTACGGCAGCCGGTGAACACAACTCACCATTTTTCTTTGTTCGGCTTTACTCCCGTTCGTACAGCAGCGCTTCCTTTCTTTGTTTTTTTTCTATTGGGGAATGAGCGTAATCTGCCGTAAACGTAGCCACTGCCTTATTTTAAAGTATCGTGTCTTTTGCCATTTTTCCCTCCTCTGACAATTTCTGTGCCGTCGTCTTTCAAGTTCTTCTCGCTGTTATTCTTGTTCTTTTTGTTATTATTGCTGTTGTCGTAACTGTTGTTGTTTTCAAAATATTTTTTTTTGTTGGTATTTCAGGCAAATACATCTACCTAAACAGCGGTGACTCAGGTGCACCTCTGGGAACGAAAGCTTTGATGAGCGGTCAACTTGGGTATACTGTAACAGCAGTATGTATCGGGTTCCATTACGCCACAAGTGGATCTGGCCGACATTCTCTACGGGTTTACAACCAGCGCAAACCAGATTTTAGTTCCAGACAGACAGACAAACTGATTGGTGAACTGACAAATGTGAACACGCGTGGTGTTTGGATGGAGGCTAATTTTTTCAGCTGTGTGGAAGGTGGAACTTATGTGAGTAGTGCTCAGTAGTTTGTTGCATTACTTGGTGGACTCTCTGTCTATCTGTCTGTCTGTTTATCTATCTATCTATCTATCTATCTATCTATCTACCTATCTACCTATCTATCTATCTATCTACCTATCTATCTATCTATCTACCTATCTACCTATCTATCTACCTATCTATCTATCTATCTATCTATCTATCTATCTATCTACCTATCTACCTATCTATCTATCTACCTACCTATCTATCTATCTATCTATATATCTATCTATCTACCTATCTATCTATCTATCTACCTATCTATCTACCTATCTATCTATCTATCTATCTATCTATCTATTTATCTACCTATCTATCTATCTATCTATCTATCTACCTATCTATCTGTTACGAATTCAAGGAAGGGTGTGCCCTGCAGTGTTACGAGGTGGGTCCTCGAGTGTTACAATGGGGATTACTAAATTATGGAATTTAGGTGTTCGACTGCATTTTTAATAAATATCGAGAGGTTTTAGAAATTACTCTGCCATACCATGCCACATACACTAATAACAATTTCGAGTAGGTTATATCAAGGACCTTGTAGGGCCACAAATTTATTACTTAAAATTCCTAACAATTTCGTCTATCTTACATATCAAAAAGACAACATCAGCAGCATCAAATGAAAATACTAAAATACATAACTAGAAGTCTCCTCTAGATTCTTAAAAGATTAGAAACTCTATATCATTCTGACTCATTCACAGTTTACTTAGTAATCATTTATCTTCAGAAATATGATCTGCCTACTATCTCACAAATAATATTCTTATGTCTCAGACGACAATGTTAACTCAGTTAATTACTTATAAAGGATCAAACCGTCAAGACACACTGACGTAGTTAAAATAGATCTAGATCTGCTCTAGGATGGGCTGGCAATCCCCAGCCTCATCCAGACACATCAATTACAATTTACAAATGTGTATATCAGTCACTCTTTCTAGATCTTAATTGCAAGTAAAACTTTATGGTCTTGCATCCCTTTGGTCGCACTTCTACTGGAAAATTAGGGTCAGATTCACATCATCTCGAATCATGGTGACAACACTTACGATTGGTTCCCTGAAACGATTTCAGGGAACTGGAGAAAATAGCTGTGGAATATTTCATTGTCTATCCAGGACATAGACATGACGTTAACAGTCTGTTGGTTCTCTCTGGCTGAACCTCTAGCCGACCACCCTCGTAGCTGGAAAGATCTACATGGAAGTGAGGTAGCATAAAGATGTTCCCGCTTATCTTCTGCTGCAAATCCACCTGACTGCTCAAATTTGATTGGTGCATCCACTTCGAGCTCCGCTCGCAGCGCCAATAGATTCTATTAATAGTAACAGACAAAGTAACTCAACTATGTCAAAACCGTTCGCAAAGTCTCTACACCCTAAACGTTTTATGTACGAATTTATTCACTCCTTATTCGCCCCGTCTTTCCCTGTTAAAGTACACCCAAACCACGGGGTCGAAAACTGCATCGTCACTGTTAATTTATCCATTCGTTCTATCTTGCCCCACTTTCTTTCCATCTCTAAGAAAAGCGTTACAAAAACAAACTGTCCACGGGAACAGTTCAAGGACGTCTGGACTGGCCAAAATCAATGATGGCATGAAACAAACAAAACCGTGACCCAGCACGGCAATTCAAATTCTAACCCTGACACTATCTATCTATCTATCTATCTATCTATCTATCTATCTATCTATCTACCTATCTATCTATCTATCTATCTATCTATCTATCTATCTATCTATCTACCTATCTATCTATCTATCTATCTATCTATCTATCTATCTAACCTACCTGCCTTCCTGCCTGCTTGCTACCACCCCTCCTTCCCCGCCTCTCTTCCTCTCCCCTCTCTCTCTGTATCTATATATCTGCCTGTCTGTCTGTCTGACTGACTGTCTGCCTGTTTCTTTGTCTCTAGAGCTCTGTCTGGCTGACTGGCTGGCTCTCTGTCTCTCTATCTCTGTCTGTCTGTCTGTTTCTCTCTCTCTTAGCCTGCCTGTCTACGGCGACAGCTTGTTTCAAATATCCATCTATCTACTATCCAGTATCTGTACTAACCTACTGCTTTTGTCACGTTCACGTCTTTGCTTCTTTA
Organism: Onchidella celtica; assembly: GCA_963931925.1. Taxonomy (NCBI): domain Eukaryota; kingdom Metazoa; phylum Mollusca; class Gastropoda; order Systellommatophora; family Onchidiidae; genus Onchidella; species Onchidella celtica. Next base: position 24,734,389 of record OZ007575.1, on the reverse strand, counting down.
GCTACCCACTGCAATAGTTAAATGTGAGAATGGGAGTTACTGTCCTGTATTATCTCCAGCTTTGTAACTGATCTGTGTCTTTCCCTATATTAGATTTCATTTGAGAGCGAGAAAGTATCGGACAACAGCACGGTGGCCTTAGACTACATCAGTGTAACAAACTCAGGCTTCAATTGCGCTTTTCATCTCACGACAACAGCAGAGTTCACCACAGAAACTACAACGCTTCCGTCAACAAGCCAAACTTCCCCAGTCACAACTGCATCCACAGGTAGAAGATGATGTTCTTTAACCTGGCTGTTCCACACAGCAGCGTCTTCGGTTTCATCGTTTCCATAATGAGATGCCGAAGAAAGACCCAGGCAATTCTTGTACCAAATAAAGTAATACAGAAAAACTAGGAAGAAGATAAAATATAAAGTCCAAAAAAATCTTGGAGAGTAATGACATAAAATCTCAGGATGTCTAAAAATAATATATGTAATTGTTGTGAAGTGGAAAAACATGGGTTAGAAAAAAAAAAAGACAAAAAAACAACAACAAAAAAACGAAAGATAATGTAAGGGGAATTCGATTCTCAACAAAATACAGCAAAACGGGCATGTGTGGAGGGCCCTGACAAAAATCAAATGGGCTACATACGGTTAGAGGTCGCTAAGCCTAACAGGCTGATCCAAGGATAATTCATCATAACTCACTCCATTGTACCATTGTTGGTCATTTAGTTCTTTAGTAAACCTATATTGAGCTTAAGGACAAAGCAGTTACTCCAGTTTGGCTGTCACCAGTTTGTATATAGACTGTCATTATCCATTG
>OZ007575.1:24708573-24728573 GCA_963931925.1 Onchidella celtica | reverse complement strand
ATCATATTCTTTCTCTCTTTTCACAGTCATGATGACTCCAAAATAGATGACATCCTTGATGCCGATGAAATCAATGGCAGTGGTTATGAGACATTTGATGATGAGTGTATCCCAAGTACTTCTCAGTACAGGGAATCAGACGAAGATCAACATTCGACTTCTTCAAGCAGGATCAAACCACCTATTGCTAAGAAGACTGATTTAGACCGATGACGAAGACGCTGATAACATCCCTTCAGCTGCCTTGAGGAACCGGATGCACCAGCCGCATGAAGAAGAATTTGATGAGGCAGTACTGTCATAAATTACGTATGTGGGCAGATCCGCCTCTGGAACCTGTCGACAGCAACTTCAAGGAGCAAGTGAGCTGCCGCCTACAGATGGTCTGCAATTGCTTTAAGGTTTTTCGGAACTTCCTCATAGGCGCCATGTTTCAAAGCAAACAAACGTATGCAACATTTGTCAAAAAGTGGGCTCGAATTAAAAACATTAGCAGAGGAGATTGAGGTGTATAGTGGCATTTACTAGCCTATGGGCCACATGAAAAGTCACTGGGCGAGGGCGCACCTGTCATGGGAGACACGGAACGGAAGACATTTCTGAGCCGGTTTGACAAGAAAATAAAACAAACCATTGAAGTGGACCCCAGCCGTCATCGGCATTTACAGCAAAAACATGGGAAGAGTCGACCGCTTCAACTCTCTCACAGCTTTATACAAGTCTGGCATCAAATCAAGGTGCTGGTATCTGTAAACAGTTTATCACACAATCATCATGGCTGTTGTGAGTGCCTGGAACTGGCATCGTAGCCACTGTCGTCTTCTCCATGAGAAACCACTCCAACTCAGTGATTTTCAATCCAGACTCGCCAACTGCCTCATCAGCGTAAAGAAAGTGTCAGGAAGACCTCCAGCAAACTCTCCTCCAACACCCAAACCCTCAACCTCCAGCATGAATAAGCAAAAGACTGATACCTGCCTGGACTTGATCGGTAACTTGGCGGAATGGGCTTCCCGAGGTCGATACAAAGTACCAGCCCGCACATTATCTTATATTTGTGATCTGTGTGGCGTGCACAGTCCATCTGTGCATGAAGAAAGATCTCAACTGCTCCAAATTATTCCATTCCAAAAATTAAATTGAAATGCCAGCGTATCAGATTTGATACACCCAGTGTTTGAATGTTTGAATGCCCAGCATATCATATTTGATATAAAAAAAATTCTCCAAAATTATGATAAAAATGGAAATCTAATGCCATTTCTTTCTTCACTTTTTCATATTTTGACATGTTTTGAAAGTTCCAGAATTTTTCGCTAACGGGAAATAGGTCCGAGCACTAGAGGGTCAATTCTCCTTTCCTTCAGCCATCGGTACCAGCCCCGTGACAACTGATCTGTATAAGGCAATATCGTTCCGTCACTGCTATTATTATTAACTAGCTGAGGTCCCCGGCCCAGCCCGGGATAAATTGGTTTGAATATTAGTTTCAGTTCTGGGTGGTTATTATGGACCTGCTTCATCTTGCCTGTTCCTATTGGTTTATTTTATTTTGTTTGTTTGTTTTTAATTAAGTCTTACTGCTCTGCCTTTGTGGGTTGACACCCTGCGCGTCCCATACAATAGCATGATTTGCGCACGGGTTAGTGTGTTTGATAGTGAACACATCGCAGGAAGTGATAACTAAACCTTAAAATGGCGAGCCATGACTCGAAATAGATCTAAATGATGCCGAAACAATGAAAAGTGAAACGTAGAAGCCTGAACATTTCATAATTTCTAATATAGCCCATGTTAATTTCGCATTGATAATATGCTGTTGTGCAAAGTTTGAAGCCTGAGTGTGATGCGGTTCCTGAGCCTTAGGTGACCAAAGTTTCGAGTTACCAAAATATCTTACTACACTCGGCCCTGTCTGAGCTGTAAAAATGACGAATCGGAAAATCTCGAACGGCCCATTTTGTTTTCTATTTTTCTACATTTTTAAGGTTGTTGCATCCTTAAAATGAATTGATACAAACCTTGCTCAGTCTTTGAACTACTTTCAGTAATTTTTTCATGGCTCTACGTTCAGTAGTTTTTTCAGCTATAGAGTACAACCGTCCAATTTTACCCAATTACATAATACATTGTATATAGAGATTATATATAGAGATTATATATAGAGATTATATACAGAGATTATATATAGAGATTATATATAGAGATTGTATATAGAGATTATATATAGAGATTATATATAGAGATTATATATAGAGATTATATATAGAGATTATATATAGAGATTATATATAGAGATTATATATAGAGATTATATATAGAGATTATATATAGAGATTATGTTAAGGTACAATAATATTTCATTTTTGTGTCGTGTCCCGTCCCCTCTCTGTCGAGTTCCAACAAAGCGATTCTACATGTTATTTTTCCTTTTGTGCGTTAATAAATGTTGTTGTTGTTTTAAACAAGTTTATTGTCCTTTAGGTAAGTCTATCTCCCTAGACAGCAATGACTCAAGTGTACCTTTTGGGGACAAAAGCTTTAATAAGCGGTCATTTCATGCAGTATGTAACAGCAGTATGTATCCAGTTCCATTACGCCACAAGTGATTCTGGACGACATTCTTTACGGGTTACAATCAGCCCAAGCCCGGGTTTAGTTCCAGACAGACAGACAAACTGACTGGTGAACTGACAAATGTGAAGACAGATTGTGTTTGGATGGAGGCTAATTTTTTCAGCTGTGTGGAAAATGGAACATTTTTTAGTAGTGCCCTGTATGTCTGTTTGTCTGTCTATCTGCTTATATTATTTTGCTACATAAAATGTCAAATAACCAATAAGACCCCTTGAGTTTCAGAGAAGATGGATGTTTCAGTAGCTTCTGTCACTATGACGGATAGTACAGTTCACAGTGAAACATCGACACATCCCATGTCTTCTCCCGATGCAAGCACAGCAACAACACCTGAAGACACAAGCATGGGGTCAAAAGGTACAGAACAAGATTGACCCGCACATCATTCACACTTTTTTTGTTGTTGTTGCTACTTGGTCATGTTTTTGGTAGTGGTGTTGATAATATTTCACGTGAATCCCATTGTACCAGGGCCGGATTTAGAAGAAGAGAGGCCCTAGGCCAAGGGTCTCAAACTCAATTTACTGCCCTAGGCTATTCTAGCTGTGAGACCCCTCCCAAACCCCTTCCTTCATGCCAAGAGGATGATGGAAGTTTTTAAATAATTTGAGTAAGGCCAATGATGATGATGATAGGTGTTTGAAATTCCGCTCTTCCCAATTACTTCTCAAAAGGACATAAGCGAGGAAAGTTACAAAAGATTTGTGCAGAAACTACACTGCATATGTAAGAAACGGCTATGTATGTCACAAAATGTTATACACATTGGCCTGAGGCGGTAAGCCTCCCCCCCCCCTTTATTTTGAGACCCTAGGCTTCAGCCTAATGGTATATCCGGCACTGCATTATACAGATATACAAGTGGCACATGAACTGATTCATGAGTCACAATTTTTTACCATTTTTTGTTAAAGAGTTGCATTTTTTTTTAATTTTGTGATTTGACCCATTATAATAATATATTATATTGTAATTTGTTTTTAAGTACTTAACAGTGAATTTATTCATGATTCATTCTTTGAGCCCCCATGCCCTTTTTTTTCTCTAAAAATTTCTCAATCCTGGAAATATTCCTGTATTATTAATTTTGTGCGATAAATATGCACATGATACAGAGGTTTTTACATTTGTGGTAATGACACTAATCTTTTTTACAAAATATACTTTCCAGGAAATGTGTCCAGCTCGGAGATTATGCAGCTGGACAACCTCTGGAGCTTTGGAAATAATTCTAGGAAAACCTGCAACGTGTCCTAATGGTCAACGTTACTGCATGAATGACATTATTCACGAAAGGGCCACTGGTACAAGAACGGGTTTCAAACGGTAAATTTAATAGCAAATTGCTCACACGCTGTCTCTTAGATTAATTTAATTTTTCAGCATAGTTAGTGCTGTATTCCTCGCTGAAAAAAAAAATGGAATACTGAAAGCGGACAAACTGATTTGAGATGCCACAGGTCAGTGTCCATTAGTAAATTGTTCAGGCAAAGATCCCACGGCAAAACTGCTCTGCGGCAATTTCTGTAGTCCCTTTGCATGTTTTGTAGTGTCAGTATCATACACATTTCTTCACTTTTGGGGCTGGTACAAGATTATTTTTTTCAAATTTTACACTTTGAGGAAAACAAAGTGTTATTAAAAAAAATAACAATCAAAATACACTGAAATAACAGGATCTTCTTTGTTCTATCTCCATTTTCTGAAAAACCTGGAGATCTTCTAGTCTGTAGAAGAAGTATAACAAATGTACACTTTGGCACTTGTTTAAATTCGTTGTCGCACTTATCAAGCTGTTTCACAGATCTGATTTATTCAACTCCTTACCATACAATGTTTAACGTAGAATTTCTCAGTTGTGCAAAAAATGGAGTTGGAACAAATAAGAACTGAGGTCACGATAATATTCTGAAATTAAAAATCTATTTAAAAAATTCCTCAACTGAAAACCAGTGAAAACGGCATAATATAAAAATTATCTGAATAATGCTGCATTGAACTGAAGATGGTGTCTACACATTCAATTGTTTTTAACATTACAACAATAAATCAGGTGTGTGGACTTCACTGACTGCAGAGAGCAATCCTCAGACATGTCAAGCTGTACAAATTACGACCCTTCCAAGGTTGTGACTTCTGACCTTACCTGCCATTTTGGCTGCACCACTGATGAATGCAACACATCATATAAACCACCTGACTCTACACTCTGGCACTTGTGAGATGACACAGTTCGTACCAAGCACCACAGAGGGGTGGACTGTTTTGAAAAAATACGACATATAATTCTTTTATCATATTTCATAGAAGTGTGTCTTTTTCCAAATAATTTTCGTTAATAGTGTTTTCCTGTCCTAATAAAACAGAGCATTCATGTGGCACAACACATTTTTTTCATTATATTTGATACACGCAGGTGTTTTCCAAGTAATTTTCGTTATTCCTGTTTTCCTACCTTAATAAAACAAGGGCATGTTTAAAACATGTGGCATAAGGGATTTGTTGATGGCTAAATGAACGTCAAGTAAAGGTGGATCCGAGCAAATTCAATGAAAAAATTCTGAGTACTATGAAGAAAAAAATATTTCATACGTTTTAGACACGGAATGTGTTTTCCATGAAAATAAATTCATTTACTTTTTTTCCCCGCCATTTCCTGTGTGTGTGTGCAATGGCAAGAGCAACAGCGACATGCAAAGTGACTTGAGATTGAAAAACTCTTCAGTTTTCCTCAAATGAGCCAAACTTGCGTGGGCCACAAAACAACCACAATCAAGAATGAGGAACACTATTGTCGCCCTGTTGAGGGCCAAACTAACATTGCACCAGGTTTTCCACGCAACTTAAAGACCAATCAACAGATGTTAAGCCGAGTAAGTTGGTAAAAAATATTCAGATGGACAGTAGGAAGATCTAAGGGGCCTAGACATAATGGGATATTGGTACCTTCGCTGTTGTTCATTACCAATTAATGAGCGCTGGCAAAAACCTTGTCTTTTTAGAATGATAATTGTTTGGAAAACAATGTAGTGTAGTGAGTGTGTTTAGGTCTTTATTTTAGGTGGCTCGCTACCCTTGACATTTACACCTCACTTTTTTTGTTTATATTTTACTTGTTGTGGTAGGGATTTGTTTTTAAAATTTTGCCTGGGCAGCGTCCTGTTCATCCAGCTCTGTGGGATTTCCAATTGCCAAGATACCTTTAATGTGTGCAACGTACACACGGTCCTCCGAATTTTTCGTCCTTATCCGAGAAGACTAGGTGCTCAATCCTACCTACCATAGGATCAGGGACAGGTAAATATGAGAAAAATCCCAAAATCCAAACATACCCGCACCGACAGGGATTCGAACCCGATACCTTCGACATGAGAGTCGAGAAGCTTGCCTCTAGGCCACCGCGTCCCGTGTATTGAATATTGTTGCATAATAGATAATAGTTAGACAGGCTGACAGACAGTCAAACAGACAGACAGACTGGCGGGTGAACGGATGGACGAACGGATGGACGAACGGATAGATAGATAGATGGATAGATAGATAGATAGATAGACAGACAGATAGATAGATAGATAGATAGATAGATAGATAGATAGATAGATAGATAGATAGATAGATAGATAGATAGATAGATAGATAGATAGATAGATAGATAGATAGATAGATAGATAGATAGATAGATAGATAGATAGATAGATAGATAGATAGATAGATAGATAGATAGATAGATAGATAGATAGATAGATAGATAGATAGGACTCCCAATTGTGTCGGATCTCCCAAACACGGCAGTCTCCCAAACGTGGCAGACTGCACACGTTGCACAAAAGTTTAGCAAACACTTCAAGGCACTAATCAGCACCACCGGCTTCACATCCTGCACAAAATATTGAATGATCCACACGGTGCATGCTTCATAATAAAAGATCTCCAGTTGTTCAGAAAATGGAGATAGAACAAACAAGAGCTAGGGTCGTGATATGAAGACAGTATGGTAAAGCCAGGGTTAACCACAAATGAACTAAATCAGATGAAATCAAGAGGACCACATTGACAATGAATAATACTACAACAGGACATACGAAATCATTAAATACAACAGAATCCCAAGATTCTAAACATCTGCATTTTATTTTGTCAGCACAATAAAGGAAAATTTAATAGTAGCTATGAAAATCATCCATATAAAAACATCTGTTTCCGTTTTATTGAATAGACATCCGGATTGACTGGGTTGAGAGGACAATATTGTGTTATAAATACATTTTTGTACATATTGTAGAGCCAATAATAATTAGCTGACAAACCCAAGACGGTCTGAAGAAAAACAAAAACATGAAATTACAACAAATGGCTCTCTGGACTTCCATAAATTGTGATTTTGATATCTTAAAACATTTCAGTCATTATTTTGCTTATGATTTAAGATTGTAAGCACAATAATCATCATATATAAAAGCAATAATAACAACAACATATAACCATGATTACTACAACGGCCAGTCTACACTACATTTATGAAAGACGTTCTCATTCAGCATTTGACTTACTCTTTTCTCAATTTCACACTTTCTTTTATTCCTAGACATCAGCTTGGGAAATATCTAAATGCTGGCAACTTCCAGGACATTATGTCAACATGTAGACAACTCAGCTGAAATTCTGTATCGTGGGTGACAATTTCAGCCAATGCAAAGTGACGGTAAAATAAAAATTCGTCATTTTGATTTCTTGTCCTACACGTATTCAAAATGAATGATATCCATGCATTGTTTTATGAAATAGTACATAATTATATCTAAAACTGTGGACAAATGGTTCAACAATGGGTGAGGGGGGGGGGGGATTCTAGCAGTGCAGTTTTAGCTTCAATGAGTGAATGTTGGATGTTGCCTTATCGTTGTTGATTGCGAAGGGGCCCCAGAACGGTTCAATCTTCAAGGTCCCAAAAATGTGGGTCCGCCACTGGATTTTAGACAATAACACACATGCTGTGAAGAACATTTCTAGCTCAACATTTGACGTAATCTCTCAATAATTCTAAAGCAATCAACAACAACAACAAAAAAAAATCACCGTCACAATAATGATTATTATCATACATAGAAATTGTAGCAAAATTACATCATTAACTCGAATAAGATAAACCATTCACAAGCAAAGTAAGTTCAGGCCTTAACATTGTAGTGCACTTCCGTGCACGGGAAACACGGAACTCAATAGTTAAATGGATAAAATTAATGCTACTGATCAAAATGGGTGTAATTCGCCTGTAAAGCTCCAAGCTTACATAAACATCCAGGTACCCGTGACAACAACATGCGAAATGAACACAAATTTTATGATTCAGAAGCTTGGTGTACAATTATGGTTAGTCCGTAGTTCCAACATGACAATATTGCAAGGAGCCATGGATGCAGAGTAAATAAACCTTCTCGGATAATGATAGTGTGTAAACTCTAGCCGCGGGTCTGTTCTGTAATGTTATCTGAGTATAATTCTGATTTGGGCATGGTTTCAAAGTATTGCAAGGAACCATGGAAGCACAGTTCAGAAGAATGAATAAAACCTTCTCTGATAATGATAAAGATGTAAATTCTAGCCGTCAGTCTGTTCTGTTTTGTTATTGGAGTATTACATTTTGAGCACAGTGAGGCTATATCAGAGACAAGTGTCGTGTCCTCTTGTGATTGTGAACAGTTTTCCTTACGTTAAAAACTGTCAAATTCGCCAGAAACATTTCAACAGTTTCTCAAAGTTTTGCATGATTTCATCTTCAGTGCATGCTTTTCATATTCTTGCTTGAACTTTTTATGATCATATTTAAAAGTAACATTTATTTTACTGACCGCTGTGTCACAATGAATTGTACAAGGGAGTACTGATAATTTACCTGTTACACCCGGTCTTTACTGTTCACATTGCGACACGAAAGAAGAGACATCGACCTCTGAAGAAGCCGTCCGCTGGTGATTTCGGTATGACTAAGCTCTTTGTCTGGTTAGATCAAATATCACTGATCTTTGTGTTCTCGTTTCATAAAATGTGTCCTTGGTTATTGGATTTTTAAAGCCGTATACGAAAGAAAGAAAGAAAGAAAGAAAGAAAGAAAGAAAGAAAGAAAGAAAGAAAGAAAGAAAGAAAGGAAGGAAGGAAGGAAGGAAACAATCTCACTACACACGACGGGATGGTGAAGAAGATGGTGGTACACAATTATCTACATGAAAATAAAATAATGGTTAAATGGATCAGATGGCGTGTACCGCAGCTGAACACATATAACATGTTTCATCTTAAGAACAAGGAAATGCATCGGCCTATCTCACGATGGACATGATCTAATATTGGAACTTACACAATATCATCACTGTGCTAAAATAATAGCTTAAGTCAGACTCAAACCGAAACTGTATGGACCTTTTTTTTCTGTCCTTCTTGAGATACTGCCATGAAACAAAATAATAGCAATGTGCCATTCCGGTCCTGCAATAAGTAACCTAAATTACTGACAGTATGATTTCATCTTGACAAGCATCTCAAGCTGGGTTTCCATGTGTACGGAAACGGAAATGGCAACGGAAACGTCAAAAATCCATCAAGTAGTGAAAAGAAAGAGCGTTTACTTATGTGCGGAAACGGCGTTTCCAGAGACATGAAAATATTCTTTCAATTTCACAACTTGAACGATTTCTGACGTTTCTGTTTCCGTACACAAGAAAGCACGGCTTCAGCCTCTTGGTACCTCCAGTACCTTGGCCCATCGGGCCGTTCTCTTTCTCCAACCTCCAAGGTCTTCTACAAGCTTCTCTGCTGCTTCCAGTCAGTCGATACCAAGTTCTTGTAAATCTTTTTCCTAATTTGCTCCTGCTGGTGATTTTTTTGCCTTCCCCTTTCGTTTGATAAGAGCACAAGAGATTTTATTCCTTTTTTCTTTAATTTTGCTTTCCTCAAAGCTATGAAGTCAGGCCATTATGTTGGCACAGCGACGATAAAGACACCACAAAGCCTCTGTGACATTCAGATCCGCAGTAACAAAACGGTCATATCGATACAGCATACTCAACTTTCCCACGTTTAATAAATAACGGTTCACAATAACAAAGCAAGCAAAACTTTCATCACTCATTGACCATCTTCCCACATGCTCTATTTACTGCTAGCTGAAAGCGAAGAACGAAAATTACATATTAATATTGCAAAAATCTCCGGAACTCTCCGACTAGATCAGTCTTGTGGGTCAACAGACTGCAGACAGGTATCCACTCCTGGATAGGTTACATGTACATGTTCATATCCAAATTTTAACAAAAATCCAAACCAAAGCATCTCAGCATCAGAGACATATCCTTTTCCATCAAGTGCAGCATACAATCAGCCATATCTATCTATCTCATCAAGCTTAGTTTTATAAAATACATTAAAAGCTTGGATACGCGGTTCAGTAAGCTTTCCACTCATCCAGTAAATATTCATTGTTTCATACATTTACTTCAACAATGCATTTACGCAGTAGACGTTGAGTACTCTAGACAATCATATTCTGGAAATTACCCTCTGTAGACTGTACATGTTCTTGTGAGCAATGGAGTTGGCGACGGGGAGAACACAATTACTTTCTGCATGACAAGATAAGCATGATCAATACCATGGCAAAAAGGGGTATGTTTTTAAAAGAATAAAATCGAGATTATTTAGAGTTGGAGACATGCGTCCCCTAAAATATACCGAATATTTGAACACAAACGATAATCAATGGTTCAAGAAGAAGAATATTTAATACAAGAAATTATTTGGTTTTCTGACAGTTAATTCTCTACTACCGCAGAACACAGCTAACCCTCTCCCTCCCAGGACGTACTACAAACATGCAAAAGAAGCTGAAGAGTTTAGCTGACCATGAAATGAGCTATTTTATTATATTTTATTTCATTTTACTTTATCTTATTGTTAACTGAAACCCAAGGTTGGTACATGAAAACATGAGTGCAGCAACTCGGCATGTCTTTACATGTCAAATTAAATTATAAATTCACAAAACCGTGAGGGCATATCATGCCATCTGAATTAGATAAAAGCCGTCTGTTTTAAATGTCAGATACTTAATATTATCAGTTTTCAATTTCTGCGTGTAGAAAGCAATTCTTAACTATCAAATGTTTTGAGACATATCATTTCTCATTTGTCCAGCCATGGTGAGACCTCAGCTTAGGAAATGGATGAGATTTATTCCAACATAAAATTTATACACAAATGAATTCCCGATTTGAAATATATTGGACGTATTTGTTTCATCTATCAAAATGTGAAACTACGACTGTCTGAGACAAAAATCCCAAAGGCAAAGAGTGAGACCAATTTACTTTTCCAAACAAAAAATTAAAAAAGGAGGCAAAACTCACCTTTCAATGTTTGAGACAACTACGACCAAATTAATAAGTGACATAAATTTTGCTCGGAAAACAAACATTTTCATCTCTCAAAATATGTCAAACGTGCTGTAGGACATGTGTACTGGATATTGCGCCATATCAAAACGTCATTGTTGAAATTTTTCTTTGACTACAAATTCGCCAACGCTCAAACACTTTCCGTTTGGGTGCTTTGTTTATTTGTTTGTTTTTAAATTCATTTTATTTATTTATCGACTAATTAATCAATTTTATTCTATTTTACTTTAGTTCATGTTTTATGCGTGGCCCACCAACAGTGTTTCACTGGAAATAGTGTACATTGTCTTAAAATTGACTACACCAATTTCAAAACCCAATCAGTCGTCAGGTGTGCGGATCAAATATCATGTACTCTAATGACAACGGTGAGAGTACTAGACTGTGTAGAAATTGGCAAGCGTCAGTCTAAGTCGAGCAAATGTCGAGCAACTTCAGAACAATATTATCATAAACTACATTAAAATTATACGGCAGAAAGGAAAAAATGGGTGCGCGTTTTTGCCAAAATCAGTGATTATTCAACAAACTCTCCTTGGTTGAATCCTCCCCTGCAAGTTGTTGCAGTGTGGCTAGGGCACACGGCCATGAGTCCTTTTCCATAAACCAATCAAAACTGAACAAATCAACGTAATTTATTATTAAGGTCAACCAAAACATACCACTGTCCAATAGCAACTGGACACCTGCAAACAGTATCAGAACATGACTCAAAAATGAAGTTCCAACGAGATGACAATAGCAAAGTTCCACACAAGAAGTCCAACTGACTTCAGAATAGACACACTGTTTCAGTTGTTATGAATGAGCTGTCCGCCGTTCTGTCGAGCGTCCAGCGGTTTGTCCGGCTTGTTTATAGCATCCTTGCCCACTGACCCGTCGCTGGACACCGATGCTGGGCGATGTGGTGGAGCGTTTCCATTTGACGTTCGGCCATGAGTTCCCCCGTTTTGCGATTGGCTGGTTGGGATCTTGGGGAGTGGCAAGTCCTGCGTAAATGGGCTGGTGGGCGGAGTTTCCTCCACCACGTTGCTGAGTTTGGGATCAGGTGACCGCGAGGGCAGGAGACGCTCTCTGATGGAGGCCACGTATTCGTCGTCAGTCGAGTCATCAATGTACTTGAGTTGCTTTTCCACGCCATTGATCAACGGTTCTGGGTAGGAACACATAAGACGGATGCGTTAGACAGAGACAGAGGGGGGAGGGGGGACATGAGACAGGGGAAACTAACCACACCAAAACGGACACACGAACAAAAGAGGCTACAAAGTGCACAAACAAAAAATGGGCAGGACAGGGTGGGGTGGGAAGGCCTTCATATGGGGTCCTACGCTCTCAGGACCTCATCAATCTGTCGAGAGAAATACATGAGAATGTGTTAGTTCCAGTGGTGTCCAGATACACACAACATGCAAATACCGCTAAGTAATGTAATAATTAGTAGGTGCAGTTAGTCAGCCTTTTCTATGATGTACTTCTATTGTGTAATAAATCGTGGCATTGCCGTACTTGGTCAATTGGCAGGTTAGAAGGTTGGTTTGAAAGTCATGCTGGATATGTGATTTAAAAACTGACCACTTAAAGAAGCTGTGCTTTTTTCATTTGCCCGGAGAAACACTAGGTGATCTTAACCACGTACAGACTGATTCGGAAAAGACCCTTACCCTGTTACACGCACAGAAGGTTAAAAATTATGACGATTACAGGTCTAGTTACTGGTAAATGTAATACGATAATCAGTTAGGGATAATTAGTGATACACAAATAGGAAAGTACTTTGATACATCGGTATGTCACACATAATGCATGCATATAGTGAGACTATAGGTCACGTGGTGTAAAGCAGTTACACGCACAAGAACAACCATGATAACAATACTTGAAAAATAGCTTTCAAAGGAAAACAATGCTATTCTAATGTGAATAGAAATTAAAATAAGGGATTTACCATCTAAATTTACAATTTACACCGGGGGGTGGAGGTGGGGGGGGGGGGGATGCTGCCAATGGTACGACATAAGATGCCATTTACAAGAGAGAGAGTGAAAGAAAGAGACAGGGGGAAAGGAAAAGAAAAGAGGGTTGCAAAGACGAAGAGAGGGAGAGAGTAAGAAATAAACTCACTATGAGGCTAAAGATATATTCAAAAAGATGTGGAAAAGAAATTACTACTCAGGACATGAAATAGACATTAATATCATTATGTTCGCCTCAGCAAGACGAAATAAAAGCTACTGCCACTACCATGGCCGCATTAAAACCAAATATAGCGATACCAACGTTTTGGATAAAACAAATTATCCAAGTATCAAGATCAGATACACCGTCACTAAATTTTCCAGACACCAAAAAAGTCCCGTCACCAGTTCTCCCAAACACCAGACATCCAAACAAACAAACAAACAATGATAAACAGTACAAAATTGGAGGGCGAGAATAAATTTTGAATTGTCTAATTTTGGCCACCAGGAAGGACAAGGACATAACTGATAATGAGCCATCAAAATAGTATTCTAAAAACCAAACACGAACGAACATGTTTTTTCTTTTCAAAAGAGGTTACAAAACTGAGAATACTTGAAATAGTTCCTATAGGGGGCGTGGGGGTAACCATGACAACAAAGATGGGACAAAAATGGTAAAATTTGACTTCACAGGTAGCACAACATCGAAATGAATAATGGTACGATAAGTAAGGTCAGTTCATGATACACACCGTTGTTCTATATAACTTGAAGAAATTAATGCATAGATAGAGAAATATTGTCATAGTATAAGGTTACAGTAAAAGCAGAATATTCAAGAAACGGGCAAGAGATAACAATAAGAAAAGGAGAGTTTTCAGGCTTATCGTGCAAACTTTCGTCATAGTTTAAGTTTGAGTCAAGACTTTCGTTTCTCAGGGCCATTAAAATTTATAAAAAGAGCCCATGTTTCAGATAGTAGTTATACAATACTGTAAGATTAGTCATATAAGACAGTTCTGTTGCACTGACCACAACACGGATTTCTCCTCTAAAGCTGCTTTTTCATGTGTGCGGAAACGGAAACGGCGACGGAAACGTCAAAAACCCTTCGAGTAGTGAAATACAGAGAATGTTTTCATGTGAAGGGAAACGCCGTTTCCGTATATATGGAAACACTCTTTCTTTCTGCTACTTGCTGGATTTTTTACATTTCCGCTACCGTTTCTGTTTCCGTATACATGGAAACACAGCTTTAGCCAGTGTTTCTCAGACTTGGTTTTTCGGCCTGACTTTACAGTACTGATTTGTTGGCAACGACCCACCGCGTCTGTCCACGCTATACGCTTACGCTATAAACATTTAACTAGGACCAACACGAAAAAATACCATGAGCAACAAATTTAGGTCTCTAATAATAAAAAATTTTTCATGAAATTCAACGATTTAAAATTTAAAAAAAAATAAAAGTTTACAACTAAAGCACGTCCACCACCCACTGCCGACAGTTTTATCACCTAGCCAATGTCGTGGACGCACTGTTCCAAGCAACTAGCTGTGGTTATCTTAGCTACCGCCTTCCTGCTATCTCAACTGGACATTTGATGCTTGCACTGAAAAAGCCAGGCGAAAAAATACCCACGCCAAAAGAAGCACCAATCCCATGGTAAACCCATAGCCACTAACATAGCCATAACACAATCATGTACACTAGCCCAGAATCCAGAGATTGTGATGATACAGAATTCCCAACAAAATTCGAGAAATTTGACAGAAGTTGAGCTAGGCATCTTCATCCCATGACCAAAGCCTTCACTCTACCCGAATTGGCTGTTGTTGTTGTTGTTTAGGCAGTGGACTCTGAAGGGTTGGCTATTGCTGCTGATGCTGATGGGAATTCAAATTTGCCGTCGGTTTTCCTGTGTAACCGAGGGGATGGGGGTCCAATCTTGGGGCCATGACGATAGAGGGCCCCCGGCACTTCGGACTGTTCAGCTTTGGGCGTAAGTGCTGATTATAAAGTTGGAGGAGGAGAGAGAAATGTATGATTGGAGGAAGAATAACAAGGATGAAGAAAACAAAGGAAGAAAAAAAATGATGTTGAGACGAAAAAAATATGTAGAAACTTAAATGGACTATGAAGTTCAAGACATCAATAAGCTAAAGGTAAACAAAAACAAACAAACAAACAAACAAACAAACAAAAAGAGTGCGATAATGATAATGGCTAACAACAGTTGTGAGTGTGAAAAAGAAGACAGAGAAATGATGTATGCAACAGTGCATGAAAGCTTTTCGAAAGATGGCTGTTTTGAAGGGAGCCCGATATTCTACATTGTTAACTATAGGTGAACAGTATTTTCTCGATCGGGCTTGACAATCAGACTATCGACCCCTAAATGTTAAACCGCCACTCCGAAGACAGCTGGGGAAGAAGGATAATTTTCGCAATCATTATTACGGATATGTCTCCAGACCACAGACTTTGATAAAAGAACGCGGACAGCCATCGAAATAGAAGATCCATGGGAGAAAAATAAATACTAGAAATTGTGAGGAAAAATATCGTGAGAAACAAGACAGAAATTATAACAAGTAAGATTATATGAGACAATAATAATTGTTTGATTTAATTCTGAGTTTGGAGAAAGCCACATCGATACGACAACGGCCATGTCGCGTTAGGAAGAAGTAAGAAAATAGACAGAATCTTGCCATAATTGAGCTAGAGGGTGAACCTGTAAGCAACTAAAACTTCGCGACTACACCATACAAACTTATGAAATTTGATGTACTGCATCAATTTTTGACGAAGAATTACGTGGAGACATTCATTTTGAACAAAAATCAGTCTTTACTATTATTTATATTAAATTTTTTTGAGCCGCAAAAACAGACGCATTTTCATTTTCTTCGAGTAGAATCAAAAAGCATGATCGGAAATTTCGTCCTTGACCTCTCTTCACACATTTGTGGTCGAAAATTAACGTTATCACATCTGTGCATTTCTACGTGAAATTGTGGTGTAACAGCAAGTTCTATCAGTCACTGCATGGAATCCAAATGCCGTTTTAATGTACTCTAGATCTGGATATACGGCTAGGCTTGGTACATGGAAACCTTGCAAAATTTATCTTGCGCGGGACGCTAGTAGTATAGTAGAATGGTCAGGAAAGAGGAAGACCCTACCAGAAGCGCCCACCGACCACACGCGAAACCAACAAGACCGTGTGAGACATGACAGAAATAATGACAACATGATGAAACTGAAAATATGAGTCAGATGACAAGTTAGGCCAGATGTGACAAACTACTGACGGACAGGTGAAGCTAGGAGTTCTGTGGATGCTCAGGCAAGATCAAAAGTCAAAGGCCAAGATTTAGAGTGTAGCCATGAGGCTGAGCAAACAGCAGAAAGGCACAAACAAAGCGTTTGTCGAAGAGATGAAAGAAAGTTCAGGTTCGACTGGAAAGACTAAATGAAGAATGAAAGACAGACAGAAAGGGAAGAGAGAAGGAAGAGGAACAGAGAAAGAGAGGGGGAAATAATGATGTAACTATTTGCGCCATGTGCCCTGACTTGGTTTTGTTTTCACAATGCAATTGTCAGGATATTTTTGGGGTTATAGTTAGGGTAAAGCTGTGTTTTCATGTTTACGGGAACAGAACCGGCAAAGAAAACGTCACAAAAATCCATCAAGCAGTAAAAAAGAAGTGTTTCCATGTATACAGAAATCGAGTTTCCCATACACATGAAAACATTCTTTCTATTTCAAAACTTGAAGAGTTTTCGACATTTCCGATTCCGTTTCCGTTTCCGTTACACATGAAAACCCAGACTTAGGGTTGAGAATTCGCTTAGCTAAATGGCAGCAACATTGTTTTACTTTTTTGTCGGTGACAAGAACACAGCAACTTTTGAGGGGAAATGGCCATATGTTCGTAGCAAAAACCCCGCTGTGTGTATTTTGGCTACATAGTTCAAATAGCTTCCGTCAAGAAACAAAGGATGGAAGATGATGTCAAGAATAAAACTATATCAAACGCAGCCGCTTCTGCAGCGGTAGAGGGTCTAATCACTGCCAGGTTCCCTACCAATGGTAGCTGGGGCAGGCTGTGGTGATGGAGTTGGCGTCGGTGATGGTGATGGCGATGGCGATGGCGATGGTGAGATGTCCTGTGGTTCTGCCGGATAAGGGAACTGGAATTTGCCTTCCGTTTTCCGGTGTAAGCGTGGAGAAGGGGGTCCGATCCTGGGGCCGTGACGATACAAGGCTCCCGGTACTTGCGATGGCGGCTGGTCCAATGTCAGCTTCTTGTCTGTGTAGGACGTCAACAGCTTTAACATCACAATATTCGTTTTCACATCTGTTTGTTACGCTATAACTTCATTCTGACCTTCAAAATGACGTGACAATGGCTATGCCTACCAGGTCACTGTACTACATCTATGTCTACCACTCAGTAAACAACAAAATCATTTACAATATTTCTGTTTCACTTTGTGGCTAAAAATTACACTTTTACATTCAAGTTTTATTGTTGTGCTGTTTTTTCCTTCAAAAGGTTGTTCCACTGAGCAAAGGCTGTCGTTTACCAAACTACGGAAAGCCGCGAAAGTTAGATTTGCTCTTCGCTGGAAGCTTGACAATATTTGTGTAGGCGGCCGACAAAATGAAGCTCTTCGTGCATTTTGATGGTATAGAGTTATTGGTATCACCAAATAGGTTATTCAAAGTCCTTTCATTTGAAAACAATTTTTTTTTACTGTAATTTAATTAGCAGAGAAGTTATGGCATCTCAAAGACAGGAAGTGATACAAGCACAGTTTTGAGAAAACGCTTTGAAAATTTCAGCTTTTAGTCAAAATTATTGATGTTGACATGTTGACGCAATTCAAAGTCAATTTTGAGGCATTTACCCTTCTCAAACAGGATTATCATCTGGAAAATGAGGAGTCAAGAGGTTAAACTTTTTCAAAAATACTGAAAGGGCAAAAAAAAAAGATAAAATTAACCCTATGATACCTTTCAACGATTTCCCCGAATCAGGTGGTGCCAAAATGTGCCTCATTTTGTCGGGCGGCTACACATTTGATGTTCGCCTTTCCTGACAGTGAACATGTATTATGGGTCCTTTCCATATCACATTAAATATCGTACTGCATATTTCTTAAAAACTAAATAACGATCACAAATGAATAATTAAAATCAAATCCTTCGTTAGCAGACCCCAAGTTAAAATAATTTTATTCAACTGTCACCTTAGTTTTTTTTTTCTTCTTAATTGGCTCGTAGCTGTGGGCCTGAAGAAAAAGTAGAATAGGCTACATAATTATTTTGTCAACCAATTCTTTTGGCGCGCGAGGAGTTGAGTGAGAGGGGGGGTGGGAGGGGCGCAATTCAAACTAAAACCAAAACTCGCAGTCGCGAGTTCCTTCATTCTTTCTGTGATTCAGCAAATTCATCAAATATCTTGTGGACTAGAAGATCGCCCGGTAATTAAAAAACAAAACAAAAGTTAGACTATATGGAACAATAACGTCGATACACACTGGGAAGTTCACAATTATTCATTGTGGGGGAGACTGTGAGAGAAATATGACAAAACACAGCATGTGCAAAGAACGATTGTTTTTAAAATAATCAGTGCTGTATTGAACCAAAACCAGAGTCAGTTACCAGATTATAAGTGCACCATGAGAAATGTCACAGCAATTGAGAGCTAGAAATTGCACAAGATCACATAGTTATGATAAATATTTCTGTGAAAAGAATATCATCAGCGTGCAGAAAGTATATGTATAATTTGTGCAATCCTTTGTTTGAGGAAAGGCTCGCTCGGGGATGGGGTGGGGTGGGTATGGGGGGCATAAGAAAAAGTTTATGAGGAGTCTTGTTGAGATGAGGTTTCACGGCATATAATGAATGACGGAAAGTGGCCTTTTGTGGAGGGGCCTATTATAATGAAAAAACAAAAATGTATCAGATTGAAATGCTTCCAAAACCATTTAAAAAAAGAAGGTGAAACAAATTTTCATTGCTGCCCAAAAACAGGTCAAAGGACAATATTTAAAGTCAATAATTATTCGAATCATTTTTTTTTAAATGTCAGTATCACCTCGGATTTACCGAGGGCAAGGACTCGGGAGCTCCTCCACTGACTGACATTCAGTAAAAGGTATGGCACAAAAGGAAGAAAGAAAGTAGAAAGAACCAGATTCATACCCTCAAGCAAACAACACAAAAAAAAGTAGCAAAAGTGATATTCAGTACTACAGTAAATAAATATCACCAACGAACATCTGAAATACGATCCATAAAAAGACAACAGTCAAATGCTCCTTTTTAGGGGAGAAATCATACAAAAGGAAACAGAAAGAACGCAAGCAATTTCGATCCATGCATAGATAGATAGACAGTGTGCATATATATAAATATGTACTTGAATTTTGTCCACCGTGTGATAGATAGGAAAGTGAAACTGAATACCACGATACTGACAGCCCCTAAATGATATACAAAAAGCCACAACCAATCATAATAAGGATAAGACAGAACAGAATGAAAATGATACGGATGATTGCACATTGTCATTCATTTTTTTCAAATAGGCCTACTCCATTTTTTGTTTCGTTTTTGTTGTTTAAATGACATAGAAAAAGAAGTTGTTGGTAGTCGGGATATGAGAGACACAAGACAGAGGCGAATACTCTAGCGTAATGGGAGAGGCGAGTACGTAGGCCAAAGAAGTGGGGTGAGAGAAATTAGATAAAGTTATGGAAAAATTTAATATCAGAAGTAAACTCCCAAATATACAGAATCTATTATGTCTGATGATGAAAATTAAATAGCTGTAGCAATAAGCTGCCAAGTCAGGGTTGCTCTTGACCGGAATATGCAAACAATATTTTTATCTGATATAACCAGTTCTTTACTCTGAAGCCAGTAAA
>OZ007575.1:24566073-24703573 GCA_963931925.1 Onchidella celtica | reverse complement strand
CACAAAATGACACAATCCAGCTACACTTTACTTACCCACAGTAGCAATCTAGTGACCTACACCACGGGCCACATTTCTATGTAATATCGTTTAGGCAGTGTTTAAAATGAAATTTTAAAAGATGAAACTGTTACGGAAGCAATGCTGCAGATGTTAATTAGTAGCGGGATAAGCATCCAATGGAATGTTTCCTGGGTACGTGTTTTCAAACTATTCGACTTGGTATCGTCCATATAATTCTTTTTACATTATCCCTATCGTTCCTCACTAAATTTGCCAGGAATAACATGGGCGGTACTAATACCAAATACCCGTGGACTAAAAAGACATTCAAAAATAAGATATGGTTGACTCATTAGCATCACGACAAGAATGGTTTATCCGTAGCTTCTAAAACATACAAAAACTTATTTAGTTGGTTAGATTATTAGATTAAATATATGCAAATATATAACTATTTATTGCGAACATTTGCTTCTGGATAAAGTAAAAAGTGTTCCCGAACTGGCGCCTTGGGCACTATGTGACATGTCGTTGTTTGAAAATATGAAAAAATGGTATTTACCCCATGGTGAACTTTGCCCACGTGATCCGGTCCTCCATGCTCGTGATCATCGTCATCGTGACCTTCGTGACTCTCGTGGTGTTCGTCATGTTCGTCAATATCTATCTCTGGCTCTGAGAGAGGGAGAGAGAGTTAAAACAGAAAGGCATCTTTGAAGGAGATAGTCAAGGTCTGGCTCGGTGGCAACAACGACAATCATGTGAATATTGCGTATATAATTATGAAAAAGCTCTCGCTTGATCGTGCAAATTGGAGGGCGGCCCTTACCAGAGGCAGCAAAGCATGGGAAGCTGACAGAGTCCAGCAGGCTATCAAAAAAAGAGAACGGCGCAAGAAAAGGCCCAGTGGTACTGAACCAACGGAGCACTCTTGTCATTTATGCAGAAGGGTCTGCAGGGCAAAAATAGGACTTATCAGTCACATGAGAAGCCATAAGTCATGAAAGAACAGTCTTTCCATTCTGTCCTCTGTGTCCTTTAGTTCTCTTTATTGTCCATGTGTTGAAATTCTCAACAATTTCTGTTCTTTATTCCTCTGGTGTTGTTAAGGTCATCATCATACCTGATGGACGAACTATTATGTAATTATGAAAATTACAATTATTTCCAGGGTGGTTATTGATTTTTAGTTAACTCTCGGCAGTTATTTTCTTTCGTTGCTTTTTTTTTTTTGTTTGTTTGGGGGTGTGTTCATTGATGAATGAAAAGATTAATTTTTTTAACAAAAAAAAAATAATCAACTGCTCAAACCAGCATTTAAATGGGGCACAGGGAGGGTGAGCTGTATGGAGCGTAGCCAGACATTGTTCAGGATTACGGAATGGTGTTGGAGAGGAAGGGGTAGGGGGGGAGGGAGGAGTGTTGAATTGCCTGGAATGACGCCTTTGTTCCACAGTTGCCCCAAGGATTATCTATATTTGAGCCATGCTACCTGTCTTTCTCTCCTGCAGTCTTCCGTGGTCATACACGAGGACAGTGTCCACTGAGCCGAAACATAACTGTCCACGAATGAATCCAATTGTGTATAACACCCAGACAAGAAAAGACACGCTCACATACCATACACGATGTTCAGCCACATGCAGTTGTTATCCTTTATTTATTTATTTATTTTACCATGCATGGAAAATAAAAGTTCGGTTGAAAAAAAAAAAAACAGAGTAAAAAAGATTGCATTATTCAAACCACGCTTTTACTTGGTTAGATGTCTCAGATTTCGTCGGACTGGATGGTTTACGTCATGCTTTGGACGATTTCGGATATGTTGTCAGGTGATTCAGATCATGCTTTCATGTGACTGGACGTCCATAACATGCCTTCATCTGATTGGACGATTTGCACCGTGCATTTTGATTAAGTTATTCAGACAGTGACGTCCCCCTGTCTTCATATTTTGGACAATACGTTTATCTGATTGGATGGGTTTAAGCCGTGCTTTTCTATCATTCGAATATTCAGACCATGCTTCTGATTGATTGGATTGTTCAGACAATGATTTCATCTGATCGAATACTTCAAGCCATGCTTTGGATCTTAGAGATCATGCCTTCATGTGACTGGGTGATTGAGGCCATGCTTTTATCTAATTGGATGGTTCGACCCATCCTTTGCTGTGATTAGATAATACAACCGACACTTTGATCGGATTGGATTGTTCTGATTTCATCTGACTAGATGCCATGCTATGATGACTTCAGACATGCTTTCATGCGATTGGACGATTCGGGCCATGCTTTAATCTGATTGGCTAACTCACCATTGCAATTTGTAAGCACAATTATTTCATCTGACCCCGAGCCTGGAAATGTACGATGGACGTAATGGAAAATACAGAGAACAGTTTAAGCAACCACATCATTATTGAGCCAGGTGTGCCAAATTTGTAACATAATGTCAAGAGAATCTAATGTACCAAAAATAACACAATAACAACAGTATCAGTACAAATTCAATTCATAAAATGCTATTACAAAAAAGAATGATGAGAAGCAAGTTAATGACGGCAGTATATGTAATCTTAACGTTGATTACTGTTTGAGCACACGGTGAATCAAATAGTACTGTAAGAATATACTGTTCTCTGTACCCTTTACTATAAGAATGGATTCAGTGTACTGGAAATCTGGTGTTGAATATAACATTGACACTTTCTTACATTCTTCAGCACTATCGTCAATACAGTCAACAGCATAGGACCACCATCATCACAACCATTACCACCATATCATCATAAATCCACATAGACACAGTGCTTTTCAACTACAATATTCTCCATCAGAGCTCCAATACAACAAAACAGTCTTATTATCTATACACTCCTGTTTCTACCATATCTTCATCCTCATCAGTACCACCATGCCTATCCTCATCGTCAAAACTACTACTACCACCCCCATCTCAACAACCGCTACCACCAACAGCATAATCGCTCATGTTCATCATCAACCACCACCATCAGCATAATCTCAGCAACCGCCACCACTAGCATCACCATCATCACCATCACTATGCTCATTCATCATCAGCAACCGCCACTACCGCCACCATCTTCACCAAAGCTCATCAACAACACCAAAAGCAACAGTAACAGCAACTGACCTTCCTCTCCCTCGGGATATTCAGCAGCGTACTTAGCCTCGGCTTCATCAAGCGTCAGGACGATTTCTCCGGCTGTTGTTGCAGCAGTGGTGGGGTCTATCTCAACTACTTCCACCATCTCCGATCCATCGTCATCAAGATCTTCTGCAACCTCCTCCTCCTCATCTACATCACCTCCCTCTCCTCCTGATGCTGAAAGAGATGGTGTCTGGGTGGTAGGGACACCTTCCACCTCTCCCTCATCCTCTTCCAGATCTGTTTTGACAGCGTCAGATTTTCCTTCACCCTCATCATCGTCATCTTTTTCTTTTTCCTCGTCTTTCTCGACCTCTCCCTCCCCCTCCATGTTCTCTTTCGGTTGCTCCCCCGCTGTAGTCAAAACATCAGGTGGAGCTGCAGTTGTATGCTGTACCGACTCCTCCGGAGCCTTGGTTGTTGGCGGAGCTGCGGATGTGGTTGTGATGGTCAGTTCACTGTCCTCACTGTCCCCTTCAGCTTCAGCCACAGCGTCATCCCGCTTGCCGTGCTCGTTACTGTCAGCAACATCTTTATGTGTTGTCGTCTCTTGTGACAGCACCCGCCCCATGACCGGATCTTCATTCTTCTCCTCCTCATCTTTATCTCCATTTGCATCAACTATTTCATGGTCACTTTCACCATCCTCATCACCGTCTTCATTGACGTCAATTTGTATTGCAGCAACTTCAGGTTCATCTTCTTGTACTTCATCTTCCTGTTCATCTACCTCCTCCTCTTCGTCGTCCGTATCACCGTCATCAACATCTACTTCGCCATCCTCAACGACATCACCAGGCATCTCACCGTCACCGTGGTCGCCGTCGCCGGCGCTGACCCCCTGCTGCACGTCAGCCACCCCGGGTAATGGACTGGTTGTGTCTCCTAGCTCACTCTCAGCCACTGGATTTAAAACACCTGTATCTTCGATACTTTCAGTGTTTCCATCTTCCCCATCTGCCTGACTGGTAACCTCCGGCTCTAGTAAAGGTTGCTCAGTCACCTGATGAAGCATTTCTTCCTTCTCATCACCAGGCGTATCTGTTTCCTCATCCTTCTTCTCATCTTGACCATCGACAATAATGGTAGCTTCATCGATCTCACTGTAATCGGGCTCCTCTATTTCGAATATAGGATTTCCATCAGAGTCCATTCTATCATCTGCGTTTTCCTCATCGTCATCTACCTTGTCAGTCACATCTGTAGTTTCACTGACCTCTTCTTTTTCATTGCCGACATCACTATTCTCCTCTGGCTCCACCTGTTCAAATTCATCTGTCTTTTCAGCCGTAGGTGGATCCGTTTCCATTTTTATTTCATCCTCGGTAACTCCTGTGTCTGTAGTGACACCACCTTCCTCAAGTGCGTCACCAGTCTCTTTTTTATTCTCGTCTCCAGCATCGCCATCCACATTTTCTCCGACGCCTGTTTCACCTCCCTCCCCCACATCCGTCAAGGACGGATCATCTCCCATCGTGACGCCATAAGGACTAGCCAAACTGTTTCCGGTGTCATGACCTTGAACTAAGGTCTCTGGGCAAGCTGACCTGAAAAACTTGGATTTGATGAAAGGGACTTGAGAACAGGGTGAACAGATGGCGTCTGATGAGGACGTACAGGGAACGTCTAGGTAAGTGTTGTGTGGGCATTTTGTGCAGCTTTCGCAAACAGTCAGATGGTTGTCAGTATCTGAGGAGGACGGAAGTGATAACATGCGATATATATAATTATGGCGGGAGTGAGAAGACAATAATTACGGAGTGACTATGTGTACACAAAGTCATGGGCTTTATTGATTGACTGATTAACTGACTGACTGACTGACTGATTGATTGATTGATTGATTGATGAATGGATGGATTGATTGATTGATGTTGGTTGGTTAGTGAGTTGGTTCATTCGTTCATTCACTCATTCATTCATTCATTATCTTTTTTTTTATTTATTTACTATTTATTTTATTTATTTCTTATTTATTTATTTTGAAAGTTTTATCGTTAGGGCCAGGGTTAGGGTTAGGATTACATTGATTGGCTATTTAAAAAAACTTCCCTTAGGGACATGAACACACGAACATTCTGCAAATTGGTCACTATTTAGTGATAAAAATCTTACCGTGAGTAATTTGGCTACACGGCTAGATAATTATTTTGACGAAGTAAGTGGCCTAATTGTCCGGATGGAGAACTGATTGAAAGGCCTAGTGGGGTAAACTGGCTGGCTAAGATTTAATGAAACCTGGCGAAAAGACTGAATGACGGAATGGTCAACTGACGGCCGGCTGACTGATTGGTCGATTGATTGTTATTTCTTGGTTCATAACTGAAAAACTGGATGAACAGCTGACTGTTATACACGGTTAAATGACTGATTGACTACTCATTAATTAATTAGCTGACAGGTTGAGAGACTGATTATGACCGAATACATGAATGAATGACTGACCTGTGAATGTCCCGGTTGGACATGGCTGACATTGTGTGTCTGTGTGCTGAGTGCAGGGGTGGTGGACCCGGGTACCCGCTGGACACAGGGTACATCCAGGTCCCTTGCTGCTGCCGGGCGGCGAAGAACTCTCTACTGCCTGGAAAGAAGAACAAACAGGAAATACACTGTAACATTGTCACAGAGGCTGAATTCTCATTGTTCTTTCTTCACCGCGCAATATCCAGCCATAGACAAAATTTGGCACGAAGAAAAATTTGTCTTAAAAGTAGCATATAGCCTTGCTGGGACCCCACAGGTTTTCTGCGGTTTTCATAATATTTCGGCAGTACCCAGCCACAGATTCCCCTGTTTAAAAAAGCCTGAATTTTGCAAGACTAATTTAAAATGTTGTTGGTAGGGGGACCGTGGTCCTTTACATAGTAAGCAGACCCGCACAGCATCCTGTCCTTTCAGAGAGAGGCTAAGATCTACAACTTAATTAAAAAACTTTTAAACTCATTTACAAAACTTTTTTCAGATCAATACGAAACTGCGAACTTGAGAACTTTACCAATGTGATAAACTTATACGATTGTATCTAATTCTACTTTTAAACTTAAAAGCCCTTAATACAAAACTTAAATAGAGAACGTGCGCCCAAATAGACCCTGAAGGGCGCAAAGTGGCCGTTATCATGCCGACACACTGTAAAACCCAAACTTAAACTGAAATACATAGTAAGCTACAGCTGAGCAGTGAACACAACTCAGAATTTTCTGTATCTGGGTTTGTAATTACATTTATGTCCTCTAATAAAAGCTTTTTTAAATTTCACGCAGGGGTTCCGCTGTCTTTATGTGAGGTCCAACCATGCTTAGTTCTCGAGTACGATGTACATGAAGACAGCATCAAACTTGGGCAACACTGGCTGGTATATATCTCTGAAAAATTAATGATCGTTACATGTTATCGTGATTCTATTGAAAAGAAACCATCTTTGAGGGGCTGACTGCTAAGAACGATTAAGCTTTCGGGATGGTGCAAATAATACTAATTTTATCTCAACTTAGATCGTGTATATTATTGCATTGTTGTTGGCAATATTCAAAGGCTCCAAAATAACTGCAGCGAACTGAGTGTTCCATTTGCATTCACGACAGATAATTTTCTCCAATCACTGGCTCACACAGATTTGGCAGGACAAAACACAAATTGGTATACGATACGCATCTATATTTCTCTCGCTCTGTTCCACTTTTGTTAGAGTTTAACAGAATAAAGAGCCTGTTCGTTAGAAACGAGGCCACCGGACGAGTGCCTTTAAAGCAAGTGGCGTTACCTTAGAATGACAAGGTTCTAACTCGCTTCCGACAACTTTTAAGAAATCGAGATTGAAGTTTCATGTGATCATAGCCTTTAGAGCAAAGAATGTTTTTCCTCTTAGTAATACAGTACTAGCAAATAACACACCCGATCTGCTTGATACTTTGGAGAACAATGGAGAAGGCCCGTAGAAGTATTGTGTACGTGTAACTCAGTTCAGCTAAAAAAAAAGTGGAGATACAACCATGTCATTCTAAGAGGACGACTGGTTAAGCTGGATCTCACCGCCAGAGAGATTCAAGCCAAAAACCTATCTCGCTCATCTCTAAAGCTCTAACCACAAGGCCAGAGTGGTGGCTTTCTCATTTTATTAGTTGGATGTCAAGACATTGTCTAGCTTTTTGTTGTTTTTTTTAAATCAAGAAATTTATTTGTCCTAGTTGTCGACATAAACAGACTGAAGATGAAAATTCAAATACCCGACACCGATGCGATACCGAAACGAAGTACATGTCGGTACTGGCGCGGTGTAAGTGTCGTTCCCGTGCCGTTTCCTGTTAATGGATTCAAAAAGTAATATTAAATTGTATTGACACGATTTGTTTCGTCGAGGTGTCGTTTCAATTTCGTTCCGGTGTCGTCTATAGCTTTTCAGCTTGAGGCAAACTGCAGACTGCACTGCATTCAGCTATAATTTGCCTGCCTCCAGCAAAGTCAGGAATATAAGATTATCTGCAAGGTGCAAGAACTGCTTGCATATCCAGGAATTTCACACATGGCTCATCTCCGTCCACATTACTGGTATCACGGGGGAAGTCTGGGGCGGAAGGAAGGGGGGGGGGGTTGAGTAAACCAAACTGTTGACCACGTGTATCAGTGTGCACACCTTGAACTGACCTTAACATAAATAACTGCGGGGACCTGGTATACACCACATGTGCGTACTGACCACCCAGCTATGTCAACAGGGCATCGGGACAGACGCAGATGGATGCTGGGTCGCAGTAAACTTAGGTGTATGATTCTGGTAGGCCCTAAAAAAAAAGTGAATGGGGGAGCCTTAGAGATTCAGAAACTGGGGACATGTTGGTCTAGACGCAAGGTGCTCGCTTGTCATGCCAAAGGTACCGGGTTCGATCCCGGTCGGTGAAGGCATGTTGGAATATTTTTCTTTTTTTTTTGGGGGGGGGGGCAATTCCTATGGTAGGTAGGATCGAGCGCCTAGTCTTCTCGGATAAGGACGACAAACTCGGAGGGCCCGTGTGCACGTTGCGCAACTTAAAGATATCTTGGCATTTGAAAGTCAAGAAGAGCAGGCCGAACAAGGTCGCTGTCTGGGTAAATTTCTAGAAAAATTATTCCAACCACAAAAACACACAGAAACAAGAACAAGAAAAAAAAATAACAACAAGAAAAGTTGAGGTGTAAATGCCAGTGGCAGCGGAACCTCCTAATATAAAGAGCTGAACACACAGAGATACATGAACTGAACGTTACATGAAGAGCTGAACACACAGAGATACATGAACTGGATGTTACATGAAGACCTGAACACAGAGATACATGAACTGGATGTTACATGAAGACCTGAACACAGAGATACATGAACTGAACGTTACATGAAGACCTGAACACAGAGATACATGAACTGAACGTTACATGAAGACCTGAACACAGAGATACATGAACTGGATGTTACATGAAGACCTGAACACAGAGATACATGAACTGAACGTTACATGAAGAGCTGAACACACAGAGATACATGAACTGAACGTTACATGAAGACCTGAACACAGAGATACATGAACTGGATGTTACATGAAGACCTGAACACAGAGATACATGAACTGGATGTTACATGAAGACCTGAACACAGAGATACATGAACTGGATGTTACATGAAGACCTGAACACAGAGATACATGAACTGAACGTTACATGAAGAGCTGAACACACAGAGATACATGAAGACCTGAACACAGAGATACATGAACTGGATGTTACATGAAGACCTGAACACAGAGATACATGAACTGGATGTTACATGAAGACCTGAACACAGAGATACATGAACTGGATGTTACATGAAGACCTGAACACAGAGATACATGAACTGAACGTTACATGAAGACCTGAACACAGAGATACATGAACTGAACGTTACATGAAGACCTGAACACAGAGATACATGAACTGGATGTTACATGAAGACCTGAACACAGAGATACATGAACTGAACGTTACATGAAGAGCTGAACACACAGAGATACATGAACTGAACGTTACATGAAGACCTGAACACAGAGATACATGAACTGGATGTTACATGAAGACCTGAACACAGAGATACATGAACTGGATGTTACATGAAGACCTGAACACAGAGATACATGAACTGGATGTTACATGAAGACCTGAACACAGAGATACATGAACTGAACGTTACATGAAGAGCTGAACACACAGAGATACATGAAGACCTGAACACAGAGATACATGAACTGGATGTTACATGAAGACCTGAACACAGAGATACATGAACTGAACGTTACATGAAGAGCTGAACACACAGAGATACATGAACTGAACGTTACATGAAGACCTGAACACAGAGATACATGAACTGGATGTTACATGAAGACCTGAACACAGAGATACATGAACTGAACGTTACATGAAGAGCTGAACACAGAGATACATGAACTGGATGTTACATGAAGACCTGAACACAGAGATACATGAACTGAACGTTACATGAAGAGCTGAACACAGAGATACATGAACTGGATGTTACATGAAGACCTGAACACAGAGATAC
Source organism: Onchidella celtica (assembly GCA_963931925.1). Lineage (NCBI taxonomy): Eukaryota > Metazoa > Mollusca > Gastropoda > Systellommatophora > Onchidiidae > Onchidella > Onchidella celtica. Next base: position 24,693,825 of record OZ007575.1, on the reverse strand, counting down.
ATGAACTGGACGTTACATGAAGACCTGAACACAGAGATACATGAACTGAACGTTACATGAAGAGCTGAACACAGAGATACATGAACTGGACGTTACATGAAGACCTGAACACAGAGATACATGAACTGGACGTTACATGAAGACCTGAACACAGAGATACATGAACTGGACGTTACATGAAGACCTGAACACAGAGATACATGAACTGGACGTTACATGAAGACCTGAACACAGAGATACATGAACTGGATGTTACATGAAGACCTGAACACAGAGATACATGAACTGGATGTTACATGAAGACCTGAACACAGAGATACATGAACTGGACGTTACATGAAGAGCTGAACACAGAGATACATGAAGTGGACGTTACATGAAGACCTGAACACAGAGATACATGAACTGGACGTTACATGAAGACCTGAACACAGAGATACATGAACTGGACGTTACATGAAGACCTGAACACAGAGATACATGAACTGGACGTTACATGAAGACCTGAACACAGAGATACATGAACTGGACGTTACATGAAGACCTGAACACAGAGATACATGAACTGGACGTTACATGAAGACCTGAACACAGAGATACATGAACTGGACGCTACATGAAGACCTGAACACAGAGATACATGAACTGGACGTTACATGAAGACCTGAACACAGAGATACATGAACTGAACGTTACATGAAGACCTGAACACAGAGATACATGAACTGGACGTTACATGAAGACCTGAACACAGAGATACATGAACTGGACGTTACATGAAGACCTGAACACAGAGATACATGAACTGAACGTTACATGAAGACCTGAACACAGAGATACATGAACTGGACGTTACATGAAGACCTGAACACAGAGATACATGAACTGGACGTTACATGAAGACCTGAACACAGAGATACATGAACTGGACGTTACATGAAGAGCTGAACACAGAGATACATGAACTGGGCGTTACATGAAGAACATGTTGTGCTCAGAATCCCAGACACATTTCTGTGTAGTATTTGTGTGCTGTTGCTGTTGTTTTTGCCCAGACTCTAGAACATCGAGACAGACAGCAGCGGCTTCACGGCTTCTCGGAAATAAAATTCGTTTCTATTTTTGACTTGTGTCTTGTTGAACGTTGGTGGATCTTTTGTAACCTGATAAAATGTTCTCCAATTATCATGTATCAAGTGACTCTTGTATGTACAGGTTGTATAAAGGGTTTCATGCCGCCTGTAAAGTCCATGTGTAATTTAGTCTAAATTACGTTGGTCTATTTGCTGTAGTTTAGTTTAAACGATTCCCTGAAATTCCAGGACTTAAGAAGACAGTGAGGATGTGCAAATATGGTTGTGTGAGTAAGTGAATAAGATAGTGAGTGAGTGTGTGAGTGAGTGAGTGTGTGAGTGTGTGAGTGAGTGAGTGAGTGAGTGAGTGAGTGAGTGAGTGAGTGAGTGAGTGAATGAGTGAATGAGTGAGTGAGTGAGTGGGTGAGTGAGTGAGTGACAAAAGGAGAAAAGCATAAATAATAAAGAAACCCGCTGGGTGAGCTAATAATGCTGGTAGTGTGTAGAATAATTTCTCAACCTTAAGTTCTGTCTGACCTGCCAGAAGGCGTGAATCAAAGCCCAGCAAAGGAGACAGTAGAGCATTAAAACGGGTACGTAAACAAACGTGACCATGCACAACTGACCCGGAACTGATCAGAACACCACCCCCCCCCCCCTTGCAGGACATTTTCTGCAGAATTCCTCATCTGGAAAAGTGACCGAAGAAGGAGGGGGGGAGGGTGGCAGAGACATGAAAAAGGAGTTGAGAGAATGTAAAAAAAAAGGGAGTGAATAGTCCCATAGAATAGTTCTGTGTGACAGGTTCTGTGATGCTTAGTGGACTTGTCCACAGTATCCGCTCTGCTATTTTACGAAAAATGACCTAAACTCTCTTTGCCTCTATAGTGGTGAGGAGCGGAGCGGAACGGATGCTGTGGACAAGTAGACAGAGGGAAAGAGTGTTTTACTTTTTCATACGTCATTTTTCCGTAAAAAATAGCAGAGCAAGCGGAGGCTGTGGACAAGACCGCTTATACTTTCAAATTTACTGTGTAAATCAAATTTAAAAAAAAAAAAGACTGAAATTCAGCCATCACAGATGTATCTCGTACCTTTCAAAGATGGTTCACTTTCGCACTGAAGAGCCACAACTATTCACACCAAAAACCAGGCAGTACGTTTAGTACAGAAATACACATCTGCAGACTAATGTTTATATCAGCGACCCTCTGATGGTACCGACAGGACAGCTTGGACATCTCAATCTAGTAACGACCCACATTATGAAGGCTTGAGGTATGCGCGCTGGGGCCGCACCGTGCCGCACCCTGACGATCACAGGACAGATACGTTTGACGTAAACAATTTGTGTATTGGGATGGCCAATGTAAACAACAGAAGAGAACAGGAGACTAAGAAAAATGTTTTTGGTCCCCAGTCGATAAGAATATGAAGATCACGAGGAGATATTGCCTAAGAGAATGAAACGTTCAAACCTTATAACTGTAACTGAAGTTGTAACGAGATTAAAATTAAAACGAAAAAAAAAAGAGGGAAATTTCTACTTCGCAAATTCAAGATACCTTGTTTTATGACGTATGCGTATTACTTGAAACTGTAACCAATGATTTACTTATCATATCGCTGGCTCTATCACGAAATCGCTTTAAGTGTATTCAAACAATTGTACAGGACAACTCTCTTTGCCAAAATATTCTGTGGACTCCTCGGAGAAGAAATACGTATTTAGTGTTCAGTAGGTATGCATGTATTTCAAATGTTTATAACATAGAAGAAATGCCCATCATTTGATGTATAACACTTTTTTTTATTCTGGTTCTCGCCTGTGAAATCAGGTTCTTCGCACTGTTTCATGAAAGCACCAGCGAGATGCCGTGCTGTGTTCAAAACCGTTGAGCACTGAGTTCTAATCTCTTGGGTGAGCGCAATGGATCAATGGTCAGAGTTCTCAGCCTGGGTGTGTCAGATCTCAAGTTTCGAATACCGCTGAGCTAAGGTGGCAGCTTACATACTAATGGGGCAGGTCTTTGTTTCTGGGGGGAGGGGGGGGGGTCTCAGCCTAAGGCTGTTGACCCCCTTCATCCCATCAATATCAATTTGTTGCTTTTTTTTTTTTTCAGAAGGGCACGCATTCATTGGTCACCTGACTGAGGGCTAAAGATCCAAGTCAGTTTAAACCTTCATAGTACAGAAAAAAAAAAACCAGGGACCTAAAACCCCCAAAGGCAACAGAAAGAAATATTTATCATGGGCACCAGAGAAAGGGGAGATAAACAAAAATATTCAGAATATAGTGAGGGAAGGGGAAAAAAAAGATATAAGACGTTGAAGAGAAATAATAATAGTAAAATAATAAGATGATGGTGATGAAGATGAAGAACAGGAGAAGGAAAATAAGGAAGAAGAGGAAGATGACACAGCAAACAGGTGAAGAAGAAGAAGGACAGGAATGGTAGATGACTTCATCAATTCTGCGCACCAACACGGTAGCATGACGTTTGGAGCACCAAAATGTTTAAAACATGACATTTGGAGCACTACCTAAATCTGGGTCAAATTGCAGTATGACATTTGGAGCACTACCAAAAATTAATAAAATTGCAGTATGACATTTGGCGCACCTATATCGCTGCTGGTATTCGATTACATTTTCACAGACTCGCATCAACATCAAGTCACAAATCTACTAAAAAAAATTTTCATCTTTTACACTCAACAAATTTTGTTCTGCTCATCATCATCATCATCATCATCATCATCATCATCATCACCATCATCATCACCATCATCATGAATTAGGTGAAAAAAGACTAGTCTATAAATGATGACTATGATGATGGTATTGTTATTTTTATTATTATTACAGGTATTATTATTTTATCATCATCATTATTATTATTGTTGTTGTTGTTGCCCTTGTCCATGGCCACTGTTTTTGGCGATTCTGACCTCTGTGTCCAATTCCCTCCACAAAACTGTCCTATTGTCCTTCGACAACAGTGTGAAGTCTCGTGTAGATTATCTATTTTGTTCAATCAGTTATAAAAAAAAAATAAACCCAAAAATGAAAAAAACCACAATAAAATAAACATTTTTAATACGCGCCTCTTCACCAGACAGTCTCAAGCCTGTATAAACGCAGACGGAAAATCTTTATTTTTAAAAAAAAGCGTTTGTTCAAAACGCCCACGACTCTAAGATTTTAACGCAAAAAATGTGAAATATTATACCGATCGTTGAATAAATATGGACTATTTAACATGTTTCTTTGTTCAGTTATGCTTACTATTATCTATATTTGGATTCTAATAATTATATCCTGATATCCAAATAATTTTAAAATAATTTTGTAAGTTTTAAAACGCTTCAACAAACACTTTGCCAACGTTAACTAGTCTCCATTCATCTGGAATTGACTGACGGAGAGTGTATTAGGCCTATAAAGAAACTTTCTATCCCTGTGGTACCCACCGCAAGTTATTTCAAAATGTTCATAGAGTAATCGATAGTCAACAGATTGATTAAGGATTAATCGATAAAATCACAGCCCAAATGCTAGTGCTCCAAATGTCACATGCCAGCTTTCTTTGGGCTAACTTAGTGCTCCAAATATCACATGGCGGCTTTCTTTGACCTGCAGTAGTGCTCCAAATGTCATACAACCACCAACATCACCCTGCAGAGTCTAGTATTTCATATTTCGAACCCAAATGACTTGAAGCCAGAAGACTGACATTTAACACTTGTGACACTGTGTTAACATAATGGCCTAGTTCATTTTTTCATAGTTGTGAGGAAAGTGAATAAATAAAATTGTTGATCAAGGTGAAATATTTAACTTTTGGTGTCAGTTGTTTAATGCATTAGTGCGGATGCGAATCAGTGCATATTTTGTTGTTGTTGTTGCTGCTGCTGCTGCTGCTGCTGTTGTTGTTGTTTCCAAGACGGTGTGGGGTTTGTCCTCAAGATGAACCAGAAAAATAAATATGCAGATTTGTTCTAAGTCGTGACTATCGTATTAACACGTTGGAAATTATCAGTAAATAAATTTTCTTTAAAATCTTGCAGTTTTTCTTTCTCGTTTGATTACGGTTCGACACCAAAGTACATTCGCTCAGAAGAGGCGGGAGATGCCCCTTGTTACGAAAAGCATTTATTGGGGGGGGGGGGGGGAGGGGGGGGGGGGAGTCGTGCAGTGTACGAACATTTTTCATTCATGGTAAAGAATTTATTTTAACCCTCTAGCGGTCAGATATGAATGTATTATCCAAAACTTCTCAAACATGAAAAACCGATGCCAGTCAAATGAATCAAAAAGTTCTGTAAATATTACTATCGTTATATTAAAACATATTTCAATAACAGTAAAATTTATTTGCTCATAGAATACACCGTTTCACAAACGCCAGGCGACATGTTTTAGATATGGTACGGTGGGCGTTAGAGGATTGGTTGTTGTTTTTTTTGTTGTAGTTGTTATTTTATTTCAAGGACGTAGGTTATAGAATTATATAAAAAATCATACTTCTGATGAAACAATCAACAAATAACTCTTGCAAAATACCGCTTAAAGTGTTAGAACATAAAATCCTTCTCGTAGGCAATCGTCATTTTGCATGGCTCGTGCAAAGGCGGTTGGGGTGGGTGGGTGGTGGTGGAGGGGAGGGGGGCATGAAAACAAAGGGGATGGGAAGGGAGAGAGAGAGAGAGAGAGAGCAGTGAAGGCTTGATAAAATCGTTACAGCTGGACAGCATGTTTACATGTCAGAGGCAGGCCTTGTTTATACACACAAGCTGCCCGGAGTGGTCAGCCCGTCAGGTCCAGCTGTGGAGGGGGCGGGGGGCAGTTTGTAATAGGACGGACAGCTGGACTTGACGTGGAGAGAAGGGGGTGGGGCGGAGGAGGGGGAAAAGGCGGGGGGGGGGGGAGTAAAATACTTCTTTATGACCAGTGCCGGGTTTACCATTAGGCAAGGCAGGCCGGAGCCTAGGACCTCAAAATCTAGGGATGTCTCGTCACCTCAGGCCAATCTGAATAATATTTTGTGACATCCGTAGCCTTTCCTTACATGTTATGATGTTACAACGCACTGTAGTTTCTGAACAAATCTTTTGTAATTTTCCGTGCTTAATGTCCTTTCGAGAAGGAATTGTGAAGTGGGGAATTTTAAACACCCGATCATCATCATCATCATTGGCGTTACTCATATTATTTATAATACTTCCATCTTCCTTTAGGCATGAAGATGAGGGATTGGGGGCTCACAACTAGAATATATTAATAGCCTAGGGCCCCTCTTTTCTAATTAAATTCGGCCCTGTTTATAACTCAAAAGAGTTATGTCTTACACCCTCTCCCATCACACCACCCCCCACCTCAACCTTCTTCCCCCTCTTTCCCCATCTCTTATCGACCAAATAATATAGCAAGTGTTTAAACGTGAGAAATTCAATGATTTAACGTGCTGGACCTAGGTGATTGTGCTTAGAGGGTCAAATACACAGACTGGTTCAGGGGGACAAGCTGGTCTAGAGGCAAGGTGCTCGCCTCTCATGTTGAAGGTACCGGGTTCGATTCCCGGTCGGTGCAGGCATTTGGATTTGGGGGGAGTGGGGAGGGGGGAGAATTCCTGTCCCTGATCCTATGGTAGGTAGGATCGAGCACCTAGATTTCTCGGATAAGGACGAAAAACTCGGAGGGCCCATGTGCACGTTGCACACGATAAAGATATCTTGGCAGTTGAAAGTCGAGAAGAGCCAGCTGAACAAGGCCGCTGCCCGGGCAAAATTCTAAAAAACTGATCCTTACCACAACAAGAAAAGTGAGGTGTAAATGCCAAGGGCAGCCAAACCTCAAAAATAAAGACCTAAACGCACAGATTGATTCAGTTAATTATTGCAATTACACAACAGTTTCCGGGAAACACTGTGGATTCTCGGGTTTCACATACAAACGTATTGAGTGTGAAGTCAGACCCCATGACCTTTAATATCCCGCTACAGGTTATGATCTGATCATGGTCGTAAATTATTCGCCATGGGATGGACGATCTCACAGGAAGCCATTAAGAGAGAAAGAAACAGAAAGATTAAGATGGACAAGAAACATGACAGACAGAACTAGAACAGACCTGATTAATCTCAAGGAATTCATAATTTAACGCAGTTTCTAAATCAGAGGTTCTCAACCATTTCCATGCACCCGCTCCTTAGGCTCCATTTTTTTTTTTTTCATCAGATGCACCGGATGAAATAGGCATTTTCTGTTCATAAAATCCATCTGTTGGACAAGTCAGTGGCTATCCTGCATTTGCCCCAATTTGTTCTCTATTCATGATTTCGCCCCCCTAACCCCCTTTCATCGCTTTCGCATTTGCCCCAATTTGTTCTCTATTCATGATTTCGCCCCCCTAACCCCCTTTCATCGCTTTCGCCCCCTTGTCGCCCCTTTCTGTGTTTCTGTGCCCCTTTAAATATCAAATCCCTCCCCCCTCCGGAGCCATATTGCCCATACTGAAAACCGCTGTTCTAAATGGTTAGAACCCTCAGCCCTGGTGCAACAAATTCCATGTTTGAATCGCTCTGAAGCAGAGGTGCCACGAAACCCATTTCTGACAGTGTTCTACAGGTATAGACTTGAACGGCTTCTTCACGGGACCCATTTTACAGCGTCGCATGTTAAGTCACAAAGAGTACGTAAAACACTGCTGAAACAAACAGCAAAATTATGACAATGTCAGAATACAGCACGGCCGTTTTAAGTTTCATAAAGTATTTTGGCAATGACAGCATCAAGCGTCAGCCAGGTGCAACCTCCGCTGTGGAAAATGTCCTGTTGTCTGTAGCTCAGGGAGTTCATCAATCCTTGCCGGTGGGACTTCTTATCATTTCTGTGTTACCTCGACCACCACCTCGTCCTCTCTACCCTCACTGTATTCTCACTCTCTCTTTCTCTCTCACTCTCTCTGTGTCTCTGTCTGTCTGTCTATCTCTCTCTCTCCATCCCTCTCTCTCTCTCTCTCTCTCTCCCCTCCCTGTCTCCCTCTTTGTCCGTATCTCTCTTACACTCTCCTTTCTCTCTCTTCCTATCCCTCTATTTCTGTCTCTGTCACTCTGTCTCTGTCTCTCTCTCTCCCTGTCACACACACTTACTCATCCATTCATCACAAACACATACAAACATAATCTGCCGAGTTTGAATTTGGATCTTACGGAGATCTACCTCAATAACAGTACAGCTTTGTCCTGACTGGCGAGAAATGTAATCGGTTAAAACACTATGAAAGTGTGTAGTTGCCAATGGTGGGAGTAAACTATAAAAATTATCAATTTTGTAAATACACTTGTGCAGTATCAGAAGTGTCATCTCAAAATTGATAATGAATACTCAAAGATGCATGATAACACAACATCTGTGCTAAAACCAATAATCAAATCTTTCAAGTACAGGACTTTATTTCAAATTTAATGGAAATAAACTCAAAAATCCTATGTGACCCTATTTCGGGATCCGCCCCTGCATACAACACAGACAGTCGTGACGTCCATGATTGGTCCCGTTCAAATCTTTCCCACGGTTTATTGTGGGGTCATCTCGGTAAGCTGTCTCCCAGAAATAGGGTCTCTATATCATTTCCTATCTACTGTACGTGATACTGGCTAGGCCGGACAAAATGAAGTGGCAAAGTTTGGGCCTTTTTGCCCTGAGTGCGAGACGGCACATGACCTATTGCAGCATTGGATTCCGGTCGGCCTGTCCTCTTGCTGGAACTTTCTCAGTTTTTCTGTGCACGATTTTTCAACTCTGAAGTTTGCATTCTCTTTTTTTGTCATTTTTTTTTTTAGTCAGTTCGCTATCTCGTGTAAGGTCCCAAGAATGCATTATCTATCTATGTATGTATCTATTTATCTGTCTGTCTGTCTGTCTGTCTGTCTGTCTGTCTGTCTGTCTGTCTGTCTGTCTATCTATCTATCTATCTATCTATCTATCTATCTATCTATCTGCCTGCCTGTCTGTCTGTCTGTCTGTCTCTCTATCTGTCTGTCTGTCTATCTATCTATCTATCTATCTATCTATCTATCCATCCGTCTGTCTGTCAATCCATCCGTCTGTCTGTCTATCTGTTTGTCTGTCTGTCTGTCTGTCTGTCTGTCTGTCTGTCCGTCCGTCTGTCTGTCTGTCTGCCTGCCTGCCTGCCTGCCTGTCGGTCTGTCTGTCTGTCTGTCTGTCTGTCTGTCTGTCTGTCTGTCTGTCTATCTATCTATCTATCTATCTATCTATCCATTCATCTATCTATCTATCTGCCTGTTAGCAATGTACAAAGAGCTCTGCCGTGCGCAGTTCTATTTTCAGATCAAAAGCTGTTAACAAAGTGCTTAAAGGACACTTCATATCCATGGAAGTCACATCAGACGTCAACATGACGTCACGGCAGTGTATTCAGAGTATAGCAAGGTAGACAACTGTCAGACAGGAAGGTCATAAACAGTCCGATATTATGTATAAATATATTCATATTTAAGCCACTTCCTGCTCGTACATCTTGCCCAGTTGTCCACGTTCATGTCGTGTCACTGAGAAATCTTACCACAAGGAAGAGTTACCGGACTTTTTCCCTTAACCGAAAGAGCATCAGTGTTGTGTTATTTTACAATCGCACTTATTTTTAAGCATTATGGGGCAATCTCTTAAAACAAAAAGTTACATTCGCTTCGCAGATCTAATCCTGATTGAAAATAGAGTCGAGCTGAGCGAGGCATTTTAGGATGTTTTCGTATAAAAGCAAAGGTAGGCACACAGTCCACACGTCTCCACATTCACACATTACTATACACCCACAACCCCACATAATCATAGATCCAGACACCCAAAATACACAGGCACCCACACAAGACGCCCCACACACTCACAAGGGGGACAAGGTGGTCTAGAGGCAAGGTGCTCGCCTCTCATGTCAAGGGTCCCGGGTTCAAAACATTATGTATAAATACGTACGTTCGGGCGGGGGGGGATAGGATCGAGTACCTAGTCTTCTCGGATAAGGACGAAAAAATTCGGAGGGCCCGTGTGCACGTTGCGCACGTTAAAGACACCTTGGCAGTTGAAAATCGTAAAGAGCAGGCCGGACAGGTCGCTGCCCGGGCAAAATTAAATAAAAATTCATCTCTACCATTCCCTCCCCTCACCCCTCATCCTCCCCCCCCCCAAGAAAACAGCAACAACAACCGCCCACCGGCGCTGCACTGTGGCAACGACGTGCCTGCTTTAGTTGTAACTGGGCTGCAATGGCACAAAGGCAAATTTCCCAAATGGGATTAAAGAAGTATACAAATACAAATACAAATACATACCCACTATTATCCTACCCACTTTTTTGACATGTCCCCAGTGTCATGAACGTACTTTATCGATCTTTGTGTCCGTAATAAACAAACTACAAAAAGTAACAACATCCAACAAGTAACATCATATACTGTCATTTGTGCATTACAAGACCATCCGGCACTTCCTTGACACAGAACTGCATACATTTGCATTTGTCAGAAGTCGGGGTGAATTTTTATCTGTGGCCTCAAAATACATTGGCACTGATTTAAGTAACTAGAGAGAGAGAGAGAGAGAGAGAGAGAGAGAGAGAGAGAGAGAGAGAGAGAGAGAGAGAGAGAGAGAGAGAGAGAGAGAGAGAGAGAGAGAGAGAGAGAGAGAGAGCCAGAGAGCTAGAGAGAGAGACAGACAGACAGACAGACAGACAAACAGACAGACAAAACAGACCCAGACAGACAGACAGACAGACAGAGTTGAAGCATAAAAGAATGCAGTAGTCTGTGATCAGAACTACCAAAAACATATTAGAAATGTCCCAAAAAGAGATAAAAGTTACAGTGCAACACACCACACACCCATATACAAGCACATAGACACACAAATCCATCTACAGTTACTGTAAAAACCTGTCTCTGAAGACACAGTGTGGAATGACACTCATACTATTTTCTACACAGTAAAAGCCAATCTAGATCAAATCCACGTTCAAAACATCATTATAGAATGAAATATATTTTTGCTTCTCCTGTAAAAGTCTGGTGTTTTTTTTTTGTTATCCCACGGCAATAATATTGGTGACTGTTGATGCAAAATTTACTTTCTGAATGTTCAATCGTTTTGCACTTGATATTTTCTAAAACTGAAGTTAAGTAACCGTGGAATTTTAGTTTAGTAGCTATAGGGAACGGGATTTAATGACACAGTTACTATAAAATTATTTAAATTTACCCTTCACATCATGGGACACTCGAACTGTTCAACGCGGTAGTTAAGCACAGTTGTTATGGACTTTGTAAGGGCAATTCCAGGCACAAAGATCAACTGCACATGAAAAGTGTGTACAAAGTCCATAGCTGTGCTTAACCGCCGCGTTGAACAGTTCGAATGTCCCATTACGTAAATCTAAATTTAGCAACTGTGTCATTCAATCCCGTTCCCTATAGAGACAAAAGGTGTTTTTACTTTGTCATACGTCATTTTCCGTAAAATAGCGGAGCGGAGCGGATGCTGCGGATATGACTACTAAAGGAGGAAAAAAGGTGGGGAAAGAGACAAAAACTCTCCGTGACGTTACTGAGGTTGAGAACTAACGATCACTGAGCCGTGGCCAGTTCTGGGCCGGGCTTTGTTTTCTGTTACGGACATCAAAAGTTGGATATGAAAGGTACATCATTCATACATCTAAGACCTTCTGACAGGGGCGCGTTGCCGTAATCGCGGTGACAGCCGCCACTGCCGTAGGACAGACAGACAGACAGACACATTAACACATCTCTGATAGGTAGATACAACAGTGTACACGACAGAACCACAGGACCAGTTTTTCTTTGGGGGGGGGGGGAGGGGTGTTCCAACACACACTAGGTTAAACGGGGAGTGTGGATTGAGATGTGTTTGGGGGCGGGGCCACAAATATTGGGGGTGGTGGGACAGAGCACGACCGTAGTTTTGTTCCAACTCCACTTTTTACGGAACTGAGAAATTCGACTTCAAACGCTCGCAGTTTTAGTATTATGATAAGAAGTTAGGATAAATCGGAAGTGTAAAACAGCTTGATAAATGCTACAACGCATTGTAAGCAAGTATCAAAGTGTGCATTTGTTATACCTCTTGTACATGATACATGATCTCCAGATTTTCAGATAAATAATTGAGAGACAAGAAACAAGAACCAAGGGAGCGAGACATTATCCACTGTCACGCGGTGGACGTAAATATGACCAGGTGTCCAACAGGCCATGTTCACCTGCACACTAATATAGTTAATATGCTTGTTCAGTGTACGTGGCAACACACAGATTTCAGTGTCACGTCTTCAGGACAGTAGTACTGTCGTCGTTGTTATTTTCAATGTCCAATTTCCAAGAAGATGAAATATGTGTCAACTGGATTCCATAGTAGGAAATGATGGGGGGAAAAAATAAATCAGAAGGGAAACGAAATTTAACCCTTGAATGCCAACAGCGTGTGTCAAGAATAATCTTTTGTATCTTGGTTGTGAATTAGTTGAATAAAATTAAGAACTTTTTGGAGAATTTATAAATTTCGCTTTCAAATGTTCCATTTACTTTTTGGGATAACCAAATTAATCACGTTCAAACGTAACTAAGAACAAAAGTAATCATTGCAGTACTGCTTTGGCATTGAAAGTGTTGATAATTCTAATGCACACACACACACACACACACACACACACACACACACATATGCACACACACACATATGCACACACACACACACACACACACACACACACACACACATATGCACACACACACACACACACACACACACACACACACATATGCACACACACACACACACACACACACACACACACACACACACACACACACAAACACATATGCACATAATAGGAGTTTGACCAACAGCATTACTGTACATTATAGCGTTATATTCAGTGTATCAATACGCCCTTCATTGTTTTTTTTCGAGGGAGTGGGGGGAGGGGGCATCTTTCCCTTTCTGCAATGTACAACACTGGGCTTTGATGCCAATGGAAGGGGTGGGCTGGGCTGGGCTGCACAGATAGATTGGGTGAGGAGCGGGGATGTTAGCTCAAATTCATGCATTTATTCAATCACGTTAATTAGCTCTTTGTGTGCCATGGATTTTTTCTGTGTTTGCCAAATACAGGAAGAAAATAGTGGTGGGGGGAGTTGAATGAAGACTAACTACAGCAACATTTATGAATAGAACATCGACTTTTTGTCTTCCCGAAACAAAATAGCCTAGCATTCTTGTGTATCGGTACATCTGGCCTTGGCACAAACGTGACCATCAGAAGAACTGATTTATCGTTGACTGGCACACAAAGAGTAAATCATGTAAATGATTCCCATTGTCATACTTCGCCGCGTATTGTACGAGTACAGGCCAAGCAAAATATACTCACCGCCGACAGCAGAACAGCCACACTCATCAACGTCAATCCTCTTGTCCACATCTTGAACATCTGATGACGTAGCCAAGTTAGACTGTTGCAGTTATGTCCTGTGATGTTATAATGTCCTGCGGCTCGAAATCTACAACATTCAGTGCAGTTGCCCTGATATCTGAAATCTGCCCAGTTCAAGGTGATGGACGATGAAATCTATCCACTTTCAATGCCCTGAACTAAGACCTTTGTCAACCACAGTTCAAAATGTTCCGAACTCTGACGACCGTAAAATGCTTATTTAACTATGAAACCCACACTATAAGTTCAGGAGTTGTGAACTAGGGCAAGCGATGCCCAATTCAAATATCCTGAACTAGGAAATCTGTAATCCTTGAAATCTGTAGTTCGTGAAAGAGGAAACCAGTTCCAACCCAGGACTCGACAATGCCACTTCAAATGTCCTGAACTATAAAGTCCTTCTGTATCCACAGGTCAGTTTCCTGTAGAATATACCTGGTTATTTAGCAGCCTGGACACATGTGATTCCGTCCTGCAACTGGGCTGCTTGGGCGGATGAGTATCGAACGTGTGTACTCCACTTTAATAAGTTTATGAGAAATTTTCACAGGAGCACAACATCCAACAGTTCAGGCAGAATTCGGTGTTTTGTTGCAAGGAAGATGCAGCTCATGGGCCAACAACAACAACAAAAAAACAAACCAAAACAGTATGTGCTGTTGCAAGCTTCAGGCCACTTCTGGTCTGTCCGAAGTTTCTGTCAGGAGAGAAACGATCAGATTATCGAATTTCGTGAACATCAGCTTTCTCTCAAAATCAGTATCAAACAAGTGGATTTTTAACTTTTCATAAGCTATCTACCTTAAACAACTTTCTAATTCAATGAGTGTAAGCACTTGCATATGCAGATGTTGCACAGTCAAACTAACTAGTATGAGATGGGTGCACTATAAAACAATGACTGGAAAATAGGCGAAGGCAGAAAAATTCATGATTTCTCACACATAAAGAGGACGTTTCTGTCATCACAACTTCATTCATAACAAGAGGTATTTTTACTCTATCCTTTCCCATTTTTTGTCTCTTTTATTCTAATATCTTTCCTGTGTTACTGATATTGTTCATAACATTGTTGGTATTGTTTAATATACTGTTACAGGTTAGTGTCCATGCTTGTTGTACTGCTGAACATTTGTTATTTAATACTGTTTGGCATTACTAGCGACTGTATCGTTGACATTGTCTGCTGGTGTTGCTGTCATTTTTTTTTTTTTTTTGCATGTTCGATAGAGAATCAAATTCCATTGATAATAATAAGTTTACTCTTTCCTAAAACAGCACTTTTCGATTGCCGAGAAGAATGTCTATAAAACAACAACAGCAACAATAACAACAACAGAATACTCAAATAATACTGAAATAACCACCATTCTTCAGTTGTACAGCTGAATTTTAGAGTGAAGTTTTAGATACCTCTATTCTCGCTAAACTCACTTATGTGAGAAATGCACGCTAAATGCAAAACAAAAAAATGTTTATGCAAAGCAAGCCTAGAATCGCCTGACTTGTTGATAGTAATAATTTGTAGATCATTATGAAATTTTCTAACATTCTGACACGTTGGTCAAAACATGTTGCCTGAACTCCCAACAGAAGAGCAATTCAGTTTATTTTGAAAGACCAGTGACGTACCTGATGTCAAACAACAGTTGTGATCTGCGCTGTTTCCCAACTCTTCTAGTCTCGTTATCTGCGGTCCAGACATCCACTTCAGTCCCCCAGCAGCGCAGCTCACTGAAACTACAACATTGAAAAACAAGGCTTGAGTTTGATTGTTGCCTGACAAGCCTATGTACGTTATCAGTAACTTCCACTCTGTGCAGTACAGCCAACATCTTGTCTGTGTAGTGCATAATCTGCAGGTTCGTATTAATGAGGCCAGGGATGGGGACCTCCAAATAGGTTAACTTAGGCTGAAGGTTGAAGTGTCATGATTTGGAGAGCTCAAGAATTGAAACTCAAAAGCTTTGACAAAATCGTTTAAAAAAAAAAAAGTGCAACCCTCCTTAACCCAATCATATGTTCTCGGGATATTTTCTGATTCATCGACATAAACCCTTTTTTTTTTCAACAAACACAATAATTATTTGAAACCTGTGACCATCTGCGCAAAGCTTTTTCTTTTTTTTTTAGAATTTTCTATTTCATTAACAAAATACTCTTCTAAGATAAATATCGATATTTCAGCATTAATTTTCTTTGACTTCTGTCTTGCCACCAAAGAGCAAATCAAATAACAAATAACATCAAACTTGTTAAAATCATAATTATTTTAGGTTTGCCTTTCAGCAAATGTTTTTAATTCGGCCTATATAACTTCCCAGGTGCCTTAAAACCTTACAATTAAGGTTATCCTGCCGGGTTTGGAGATTCTTGTACCAGTCTTATCATGTGGGAACAACCGGAAAGTCCAACAGGATTTTCTTTTCCTGGTTTACAGAGGTCAGTCTTACCCGAGACACAGGATATCGAGACCAATCAATTCCTCATATTCCGTCCGTCGTCTTTCGCACGTATCATCCATGTCAAGCATGCAACATTTCGCGCCAAACCGTTTCATAATTGAACGAAAAAGAATAGTACCAGAGAGTAAAGATGTATAGAGAGGGTTCACTGCCGCCAAAACAAGAAATTGAAGAATTGAACGGGATCGCCTTCACCAAAGTTAGTGTGCATATCTGTTTACTGTGGTTTGTTCATATTTTTTGGCTGATTGAAACAATTTAAAACCGTTTGTAAGCTCCTACGCCCCGTGGAAATGCACAAACGGATATTGTTTACCGCAGCGACCTACTTTCCGCTCCATGCTAACAGTGGTTTCGTAGAGCCTCCTGTGTCTCGCACTGCAAATCGACCAATAATGAAACCTCTCTCTATACATAATACTCTCTGATAGTTCTCATCGCATTTATACGCGGGCAATTTGTGGACATACAGTGGGAGAAGGAAACTGGTATTCTGTGTCTCGGGCATTACATTTCAGCTGATGATGTGACGTAGAGTCTATACCCCTCGCAGTTTCTATTCAATGTCATTTAGGAGTCTCTAAATTTTTAGTATTGTCAAATTTCCTCATCCACTTTCATGATTGTTCGTGTCAAATAAAAAAAAACAACGAACAATTAAAACGGAATGGCCATTCAGGGGGTCAGAATTAGAACGGATCTAAGTGCCATTTGGCTGCTTTTGAGAAAAAAAGCAAAAACCATCATTAATGCTTTATCGAAAAGTTGATATTAGTATTGGAAATGTTTATTAAATTCGATTGGTTTATACTGAAATGTTTTCTTTATTTGTTTGTTGTTGTTTTTTTCAAAAGCAGTCAAATTGCACATGTAACCCTTCTAATTCTATGCCCTTGAACTTGCACCGTGTGGTCAAGTAAGGTTTTGTTCGCAGGTTGATTTGAAAGTTTTAGGGTTAAACTTAGGGCTCGTTTGGGATATGTGCAAGGTTTATGCAAAAAAGATCCTGTTCTGAGTATTTAAAAAATGGCTATACTACCCAAACGGGCCCTACCAATTTAAAATGTCAAATAAAGGTAGTAGAAGCTTGGGGGGAGGTCACAGCACTAATAAAATAATTCAGGGAAAGGGTGAGCCTATCAGGAGTGTAGAGCTTAGTTAGTGTCTCTTCCTAGTAATTATATTTTGTATTTTGTATACTTCTTTAATCCGATTTGGGAAATTTCCATTATTGTCGTTGCAGCCCAGTTACAACTGGGGCAGACACGTCGTCGCCACAGTGTCAGCGCTTTTTTTTTTTTTTTTAGTAAGACGATTGGTGACGTAGCAGAGTTCGAGCCCCACCTTAATCACTTGTTTTTCTCCTTCCTTTCAATATCGCTTCGTGTTTTTTTGAGCACTAACTAGCCACATACACTTCTGATAGCCTCACCCTTTCTCCCAATTTAAAATTATGTGTTCCTGATTTCCGGAAGTGACATCATACAAAACATCTCACAGGAAGGCTCGACGATCCATATTGCCCCCATCCTTTCTTTACACAATGATAATTATATTTATCTGATGAACATGACTGTGATCTTTGGTCTTTGCCCTCCTACGCAATCGGTGATGTTGACTGATACTTGAAATCTTCTCTTTTGGAAGGTCTATTTTTATGAGCTGAGGTACAGGAAATAAACTCGACAGTTATCGCACGAACGCTGGTCATGGTAAATACTCGTAGTTTTCACCCGAACGGGTCTTAAGTCATACCAAGGCACAGTTGGCGAGAAAAAGTAGAGGCGGAGAGAAGAAGCCACGTCTACCGTAAACCAAGAGTCTTGAAGAACAAAATCCTTAATTTCTTGTCCAATTTCTGTTGCTAATTACTACCATCAACTGTCCATAAGATAAAATCTATTCTGACCCCCCCCCCCCCTGACAAAAAATTTGAAAAACTAACGTTTTACTGATATATCGGGACCAATATCTGCATCCGACATTGTTCACCCATCTCTCTCGCTCTCTCTTTCTCTCTCCCTCTCTCTTCCTTTCTCCCTCTTTCTCCCTCTCCTCCCCCTTCCTCTATTCCTCCTCCCTCTCTCTTCATTCTCGCATGTATTCAGTAACAAATACATAAGTATGTCAAAATATAGATTCCAGCGTTGTCTTTAATTAGCGGTTATTATAAGTACGGACGCACCCCAAGAGTTTTGCGCTAAGGGCGCGTACGTGTACGTACCCATCCTTAACCTCGTTCTTATCCTCAATCGTAAATCTTATCAAAAACCTAATCCTGCCACCTGCTCTTTCATCCCCCCCCCCTCCCCCAAAAACAGGAAGAAAACAAAAAGAAAATGTGGAGGAATAATTAATTAATAATCAATTAAGGCTATTACAGAGGAGCATTTCAGGTGGAGCTCTCTAGCTCTGGAGTCACAAAAGGCTTTAAAATAGTACCCCTAGCGCAAAAAGCTTGGGGGGGGGGGGGACGCACGTACTTGTAACAACATTCTATTTTATTTGGTCCGCAACTCCCTGGCCCCGTCTTGTTGATGTTTTCTTAACAGTGTACACATCTTCAGCTTGCAGACTGAATGCAAGCATTATCATGGCAAATGGGCGCTGCCTCTCCACCTTCAAGTTTCCTTCTTACACGTACCAATCGTACCAAGTACTACTCCTGCCGAAAGTGAAAGGTCAACCTCTGTTTGCCTAAGTTCACCTGAGGACGCAGAATTTGCGGTGAAGTTTGGAAGTAGAAACGCTCGTTGTCCACCATGTACAAACGGCGGTCGTGTCTGGAGGATGGACCCCTTGGATCAGTGGTGATGACGCCATGAGAGGATAGTTAAGTGTCCAGACAGCACGCGTATGGTGGTCCTTGTCAGCTGTCAATCCCTGTCCCATCTCACCCCCACCCCTCCCGGTCCACCTCTCACCCCCTCCCCCAGGGCTAGCATGGCTTTCCTAACGTCACGGTGACGATTTCTGTAGGAAACTCAGGGTAAAATTGCCCGTCACATCTTGAGGCCAACGGCAAAAGGGAGGGGGACATTTAATGTGAAGTGATGCCGCGACTTTCTGCTTTCCTGTTTGTTTGGGGGCAAAATGTGATCGAAAACACTCTTTGCGTCTATAGAGCTCACAAAGGACGATGCTCCTGGAGCTAAATGATCGCTTGGTGATGTGACCCCTCGACAAAGATCTCCACTCCTGCCCGTCATTATTCTAGATTTTTACAATCACTATGATCTAAAATCATCTCTTCGTACGGTTTTCACAGCTTGCGCTGCCCCTTCAAAATTGGCTGGAAGACACAGTTTTGCACTGATGGCTCAGTGTTCAGAGTACCCATCGAGTTCATCAGTACCTTCAAATGTTGCAGACCGGTATGGCCTAAAACGTTGTGTATGACACTTGCAATCTTCAGGACAAGATACGAAAGAAACATAAACAAATAAACTTCTCAGCTAGTAATGTACATGTTTCAGGAGTGATGCAGAACAATAGAGAATCTCACATAACAGGTGACAATTCAAGTTTCGGGAATGTTTAGGTCTTTATTTTAGGAGGTTCCGCTGTCCTTGACATTTATACCTGACTTTTCATGTTTTTATTTTTCTTGTTCTTGTTTCTGTGTGTTTTTGTTTCTGGGGGATTAGTAGTCTTTTTTTTTTTTAGAATTTTACCCGGTCAGCAGCCTTGTTCGGTCAGCTCTTCTCGACTTTTAACTGCCAAGGTCTCTTTAACTTGCGCAACGTGCACACGGGCCCTCCGCGTTTATCGTCCTTATCCGAGAAGACCAAGTGCTCGACCCTACCTACCATAGGATCAGGAACAGGAATTTTCCCCCGAAAAAAAATCAGACATGCCTGCACTGACCGGGGATCAAACCCGGGACCTTCGGCATGAGAGGCGAGCACCTTGCCTCTAGACCAACGTGTCCCAACTTCCGGATTCATATTTGTGTCTTTTATGTATAAATAAAAATTAACCAGCACCATGCACTTCCACCCCACCAATTTTATTACATGTTAAATAACCCAAATCACCCAGGTACCAAAGCTCAGCATCAACAGACATGTTCTCAGAGTCTCAAAACTATATAAGTCAGACAAGATGCTCCCAGGGCATAACCTGCACAAGTCCAAACTTTTTGGTGGATAGAGAAGAGGGCCTTAGTCTGCATAACGCGTGCACGCATCTTATCAGGAATGGGATAAAAATACATTGTGATCAAACTATTTAATCACGGTTCGGGCTTTCTGCATTTTAACCAGTTTCTTCTTCCTCCAGTAAAGTTGACATTAACTCTTACTAGACGAGGGCGTTCGGTATGCGAGACCACCGATAACCCCGGTCTTCGAGACAAGTCATTCTTTGACAATCGTAGCAGCAGCAACAACAACTGCAGCGCCAACAGCAACAGCGTCATTTAGACAAATCATAACAGTGTGGATCCCGACGGGCAGCTTAAAAAAAAAAGATCGAAGGTATTTAAATAAAAAAACAATGATAAAGAAAGAAAGAAAAAATGATGGAAAATCATACTTGCTTTGGAATGTATTTCATATTTTGACAGTACAGTTGTTGTTGTTGTTGTTGATTCCTAACCCAGAGCTTTCCGAAATATATTTTTTGCCACATTTTGTCTTCAAAAATCAAGAAAGATTTACCTGTGTGCAGCTGTGTTTGCTCCGTGAGACAGTGTGTGCGCTCACTGTGAGAAATCTGCGCTGGTCAAGACGATGTTTGACTCCAGAACTGCGATGGTTGAGCGGTGAAACAACTCACAATGTCAAAGCTGACCAACACACACAAGAACATTCACATACGTGCACATTGTGTGTCTATTGATTCTGGCGGTCCTGTCACCTGGCTTAGCCTATCAGTCGTCAATGTGGACCGAGAAACTTCAACTACGATGTGTGTGTGTGTGCGTGTACGTGTGTGTGTGTGTATGTGTGTATGTGAATGTATGGGTGTGTTTGCGCGAGATAGTGTGTCTGTGAGTGTGAATCAACATCTGCCCATGAGTGAAGGATTGTCTTGCCACTACGGTAAACACTTCAAATGCTTACGAGGCTGATTTTCTCACTAAAAGAGCCACACCAAAAAAGTGCCGAAATGGAGAACTTTGTCACGGACAAATTTAATGTCCAGGTTTCTTTGTGTAATTATTATAATTCCTTTTGTTGTGGGATTGTAAGTTCTGTTACAACAGTAGAACAATTTAATAACGTGATGAAGTTTGATTCTTTATATAATAACTAAACAAACAAGCTGTTCTTGGAAGGTTTGATCGAGACTGAGACACATGGACAAACAGACAAATAAGCATGCACAGACGTTCATTATAATCAGACAGTGTAACTATCCAACAAAACGACCTGAGTGTATATCTGAGTGACTGACGAATAACTTGACTGATTTACAAACTAATTCACTGAGCAACAAATAAACTTGACCACTTCTACAAAATAATATAAGCTTTCCGCTATGAAGATGATATACTACTTACGAGTATTTAAGCTGGTGTCTTGATTAGTCCAAGCCTAAGTTAAATAGTACAGTAGATCATCCCACGGCGACCTGTCACGGCGACCAGTTACAGTGCAGCACTTCTATGCCATACAAATGATAAAATTCCGTGTTGGCTTAAATAGTTTGAGATAAGAATGACATTCGTTGCCTGTTTAAGGTCTTACCTGCGAGTTATTTTTTTGTTTTACTGCAATATGATTTATGCCGGGGGGGGGGGGGGGGTGGGGGGTGTGTGTGAAAATTTAAATGGCTGTACAAATACAGTAATATAAATAAATATAAGTGGTTTTGTTCGGGTCTGAGTGGTATGTGCTTGTTTTTTTTCCCCTTTCTCTGTTCTGATAAGATTTTATTGCGAAGTTGACAGTAGATTGGTCTAATCATAGTATGTAAGTAGATGGGTAACAGACAGACAGACAGACAGACAGACAGACAGACAGACAGACAGACAGACAGACAGACAGACAGACAGACAGACAGACAGACAGACAGACAGACAGACAGACAGACAGACAGACAGACAGACAGACAGACAGACAGACAGACAGACAGACAGACAGACAGACAGACAGACAGACAGACAGACAGACAGACAGACAGACAGACAGACAGACAGACAGACAGACAGACAGACAGACAGACAGACAGACAGACAGACAGACAGACAGACAGACAGACAGACAGACAGACAGACAGACAGACAGACAGACAGACAGACAGACAGACAGACAGACAGACAGACAGACAGACAGACAGACAGACAGACAGACAGACAGACAGACAGACAGACAGACAGACAGACAGACAGACAGACAGACAGACAGACAGACAGACAGACAGACAGACAGACAGACAGACAGACAGACAGACAGACAGACAGACAGACAGACAGACAGACAGACAGACAGACAGACAGACAGACAGACAGACAGACAGACAGACAGACAGACAGACAGACAGACAGACATTGCCCAGTGTGCGGAGACTCCTATTCCCTTCACTTTGCCCAATTCTCCTTTTCCCTACATGTTCTATGCGTGTGGATAAGACGTTTTGCCAGTCCCCATGCCTGTTGTTGTAGAATTTTTACATGCAAAAAAAACATTTAAATTAGTTTTCTTACTTTGTGTGTGCTTTTTTGGCTATCTCACCGAAGGCTTCCAGTTGCAAAATCTACAGGTAAATACAAAATAACGAATTTGAGAATATTCCTTATGAAATAGACATGTTGCAGCCGACGCAACTTTCAATGTTCGTTCGTTTGTTTGGGTTTAACTTCCCCATAACGGTCAATTTGCATCTCTCATGGTTTTTCGTTATCTCTCTTTGGGCTATCTTTCAGCCCTGAGTTGCCTATAGGTAAGATCAAATAAAAGTGAAGTTTAAGATCTAACGGGAAAAGACGCGTATTAAAGATCTAACGGGGAAAGTCCCGTACTGTAAAGTATGTCTTTATGAATTTGATAATTATGATAAATTCAAAGTCTGTAAATCGACTTGTAGAGTTTTCAGAAATGGCAAGATGCGCTGTGGGTCCACGTCAGAAAAATTAATAATTCTTTCATGGATCCGCTGGTATAATGCCTTCTTCGGATGTGCGCCAAATCCACACATTCTGTTAAATTGTGGCTGGCAGTTAGCAGGATCTTCCCCCCGGAGTAAAAAGCTATGCGTGAGGTGGGTATGACCCAGACGGAGTCTGCTAAAGACAGTTTCATCTCTCCGGTTGAGCTGAGAGGTATGTGTCCACTGTTCAAATTCGTCCTGGTCAGAGTGTAATTTATTTGTAGTTTGTTCATCCTATCTTTCAAGATACGACACTGAAGTAATGATGAAGCAATTAACTACCACGTTACAGGCCTTATCCCATAGGTTACGCTGGGTGACCAATTTTTAAACAGTGTGCGGGTGCCATTAGTAGTGCTCTGTTATCGTACATTCACACTTTCGATCCCCCTGCAAACTATTCGTCATATTCGCTGAGACTGATATACCAACGATATAGTTAACTACCATGCTGAGGGCTGACATTGCTACACAAGCACAGTTACGTACTCTTTCTTTATCTGATCTCTATCTCCCGTACCGTACTCTTTTCGGTAAGCGCTCAGTGCAACGCAATTTGACGGGACAGACAGTGGCAAAGAGCAATGACACACTGGCCGTAATGGGCTACTTGGTGACGCGCGAATGAACGCGACCACTGAACCAAATAGTGTCACTTGATGCCCGCAACCAAGTCTGGCAAGCAGACTCTTGGTTTCAGTGGCTGAGTTCATTAGCACGGCATCAATGGAGTAAGTATGCGCGAGCAAATTAATGTGTTAAATCACAATAAGGCTCTGTGGTCGAGTATTTGCACGTCATCAACTCGTGTATTTATACGACCAGCGCGTCATTGCTCCTGGTGCCAAGTTTAAGCATCAATTGTCACCGCAGGTCAGCTGATTTTTATGATGGGTGAGCGGAAAGGTCGACAGCCGTGGTTGTCCCCTGTCATCCTCCATCAACCAACTGGTTGGCAGTTGCGCAGAGCCATCAGCAAAGGTCATATGGGATTGTAGCAACAACAAAACCTGCTTGATTCTCACCAGGCCGACCTGGTTCTTCAGTACTCTGGGACACACAACGGCATGGAATCTGGAATCGTTCTACTGACCTGGACTCACAGATTAGGGACAAACTGAAACGCTTTACCCTGGCTTTTTCAAATGTCAACGACAAAGTTATGAGGGTCAGGTAGATTTCCCACACGATGACAAAGATACTTTCTGTGCATGAGTGCGGGATGCGGGCACGGCCAGTCTGCATACGCAAAACGTTCAGAAACAGTTTGCCAAAGTCATGCTGAATAATGTAACAATGTTGCGATTGCTGGTGATTAATGGCTTGTAAGTGGAGATAATTTGTGCTGTATAAATTTCATCTCTTGTGATAATCTCTTAGTGGTCCTGGCCACAGCATCCGTTGCGCTCTGCTACTTTTACGGAAAATGACGTAAGAAAAAGTACAACACCCTTTGCCTGTGCATAATTGTTCACAGGATCCGTTGCGTTCCGCTCCTCACCGCTATAGAGGCAAAGAGAGTTTTTCATGAGTCATTTTCCGTAAATACAGAGGCGCCGATGCTGTGGACACGACCTCTTACCCAGATTTCTCCCGAATCTTTAAAAGTTACAATTAACTTCAAAATGTCATTGTTTGCCTATGGCCTGTAACATACACAGGGAGGATTTGCTGTTGCTGTGTTGTTGTTGCCGCTATTATTGCTGGATTATGTTTGTCTTTGTTGTGCTGTTGTCGGAGCTGACTGAGGTTTCTGTGGCGTTTTCGTTTGTTGTTTTTTTCTTATCGTAATATTGAATTTCATCAGCTTCTACTGTGACTGCAGAGAGAGGATGCAAGGGGGAAGCAATGAAGATGTACAGAAAATGCAGAGCCACTCTTACCATATGGGACTCCAAAGGAATGACACGACATAGTTCATATTAATTCTGTACATACATCAAAGGGCATACTCAAGATCATAATATAAACATCTCTATTCCTATACTGTTCATTGTCCTCGTTGTCTCTAAAATGTCACCAGTTTTGATTCTGAGAGAACCAGAATTGCTTAAGCGTGAGGTTTGTAATTCGTGTGTCATTTGTTCCAATTTTGAATGTTGTTGTTGGGTAATTTAGTCTGTTTCAACCCACCGACCCACAAACACATCATCAACACAACAGCTGTGTCTGTAGCTAGGAAATCATCAACATTCGCCGGAATGGATGCAAAGTTTGCCAGGAAACTGGAGAAGAAAAACTCCACAACAAACTGGTTCTAACTTCCTGTGACATCGAAGGCGATGGGTCGCAGTACCCCAGTACTCAGTGCAAAATGACAATGGGACCTCCCCCCCCCCCCCTCTCAACTCCCCCCCCCCCCCACTTTCCACACACACACAAAACTACATTTTAGAGCCATTCAGAAGTGGACGCTGCCCAGAAAACTGAACCAAAACTAAAAGGAAACGCATGACAATGAACGGTACAAGTTTTCTGTCCCTGGGACCTCATCAGGCATGAATACGTAAAGAAAGAGGGGGAAAGACATACTCGTAATAACTGCCCTAGATTTCCTCTGAATGGTCCAAGTGGGATGAATTGCGGAAGAACAAAACAGTGGGATTTAAAAATTCATTTGCAGAGCCCTACGGGAGCTGACGGATGATGTAATGGAAAGTAAAATTAAAGAAAGATCAGACCATGGCAGGCAATGAACGGCACACGCTTGGGGTCAAGAACACAGACAAAGAAATGTAGAGATAAGAGACATGAGACACAGCTGTAAATGGCCTAAAGTTTCTATATGAACACCAGGCCGAGGAATGGTGTCAACAGCGTCCTATGAGATACATTTTCAGCAGCAACAAACAAACAAAAAACGTCTGCATCATTTTTCAGTTTGTGCTCACGTCGAATCTTTAAAAAAAGGGAGTTCACAAAGTTTACATATAGACTACGAAGAAAAATTTGATGGTAACATT
Source organism: Onchidella celtica (assembly GCA_963931925.1). NCBI lineage: Eukaryota > Metazoa > Mollusca > Gastropoda > Systellommatophora > Onchidiidae > Onchidella > Onchidella celtica. The sequence continues at coordinate 24,667,702 of OZ007575.1, read as the reverse complement.
ATTCCATACACATTGTAGTATCTGGATGTAAGATTCCTGTTTCCAAGATTCTAAATTTGAGTGAAATCTATTTATGTAGCTTTTTTGTTCATTTCAAAATGAATGGCAGTCTGATTCCGTGCAAAAGTTTGAAAGGATTATAATTGGGCCAAAAAAAAAGGGATGTATCTGCAGAGAACTCTGGAGTGTACGGAGACGGGGAAACTGGGAGTAATATAAAAACTATGACGAACTCGCAAAAAGTATAGCAACAATCATTGCAGAAAATACTGGATGGTTCTGGAAGGTAGAAAAGAACAGCCATTCTGACTTGACTTGCTGATTCCGCGGTGGGCATGGTTGTTGGTGTCTGAGAGACAAACTGTCCGCGGGGACAACTCAGACTTTTTAGTAGAGTATGGTTTTAGGGCATGAGAACTAATTACCTGACCTAATTAATAATATGACCCACTTTGTACACGATCCACGGCTGTGTTATTCTTGATAGTGGTATCGATCTGAAGGATGTGGTGAGGAAATTGATATCTAATTCAGATTCGGAAACTGTTGTGCACACAAACAAAAAATACCTCTAGCGTGATATCGATTTGTTCGAATATCAATCAGAGTCAGTTGTTGGCATATCGATCTTGATATTACGAGAAACGTTTTACCAGCCGTCTCAACACGTAATTTCCATCTCCTCTCGGTCCTCCTCCCCCATTTCCCCTCCACCCTCTCCAGTCAACCTCCCCCCCCCCTCCCCTCTCCAAAACATTGCTGACAAGAACACTTTGCAGCCTAGTTCTTAATTTAGACCTCGTGCTGGATATCCAGAATATTCCAAGAAATATTTATTTGTCCGGCGAACAGCTCGCCGTCGGACTATCTCGCGGTCCGTGTGATCAGACAATGAATATGCACCCTCCCCCCCCCCCCCTACACTTCTCATGCATGCATACACAGGTCCATCTATACTCTTTAGATTTCATTCACCAGCTAATGCGCTAGTCATGTTTTCTTTTGATAAGGCTTTTATCCTGTGTTCTGTGTGATTTTTCGTGTGGCTGAGAGAGTATGCTGGTACCGGCAACATTGACAGAAACCTGTTTTATTTCATCATACATTCCCACCCGGAGAGTTTATTTGAAATGTCTGTTCCAAGCAACTGTTACATCCAAATTGAACCAAAACATTCTAGGAATTTGTTTGTTCATATCGCACGTTTCTTTGTATTGTTATTATATTACTACCGTCACGGCTTTGGCTGTCCCAAAAAGGATTTTTAACGGTTAACTTAAAGTAATTAACGTAAGTAAAATGCGACATTAATTTTCTTGACGCGTGACGCAGTTGTTTTTTTCAGTCCTGAATGGTAATGACCTCCTATAGTCTATGAATCGAAATTATGACAAAGCTGACCCATTTGAACTAGCAGTAAATGCTAGGAATCATTGCTACCCCACTGGTTGACGTAACTTGCGTCACTTTAGCGTATCGCTGGTGTAGTGCAGGTTTTTTTTATGCAGAATGTCTTACCCTGTCACTTTTTTCAATTTCAAATGACGGGGAAGGGATGAGTGCCAAGGTACCCAAGTGACAATATCTGACTGTCAGAATTCTGTGGTGTTAGGTGACATTGCCATCTTTTATCACGGTTTTTAATATATTATAACTCTGTTTTGCCTCTACTTATCTATATAAAAATAGATTCTAGCTGTGCTACATTTATATTAATACTATCTCGTATCTTATCATTTGTAATATTAGAACATATGTGGGACGGCCTCAAACTTCAGATAGGTTTAGGTTACATAATCAAACTCTAGACAATCACTATCAGTCACACAGAGACATAGGAAATAAGCTTACAACGGGAAATCTGTACGGCAGTTAATCGGACATTAGCGGACAGATACTGCATTCTCAAACGGAATCTTGGTGAAGAGGAAGATGAACAACTAGATGAATGGTGAACATTTCAATGATGATCATAAATCAGGCTGTTCTCAGAAAAGGAAAAATAAAGTTACATAGTTGTGAAATGTAAATGTTCAGTGGGAGCTCCTTACCCTACTGGCTCATACTGTATCGATTATGCATGCTAACACTATTGATTGCTAATCTTATTTGTAATTAGTGCCGTTGTTATTGATGTTATTGTCGCTGTTGATGTTGCTTTTAATGTTGTCGTTTTTCTTGTTGCTATTGGCTGTCGTTGTTGTGTTATAGTTGTTGTTGCTATTCCTGCTGGAGCTCCTACTGTTGTTGCTACGACATTACTGTTTCTAGTTGATGGCCCCACCACAACGGAAGTCTGAAGTTGATTCGAGTTAGGAAGTCTGAAGTTGAATTCGAGTTAGGAAATCTGAAGTTGAATTCGAGTTAGGAAGTCTGAAGTTGAATTCGAGTTAGGAGAAAGCATGTTGACACGTTAACGGCGTTGTTGTGCTAGAAAGAAGCAAGACTATAGACAGAATAACAGCAGAATGATAAGACTGGAGAAGGTGGCACCAGAAACGTCGACCATCCACCCACCCATAACGGAACCAAAAATGCTGTAGTCATGACAATACTTGGTATTACTGGCGATAGCAGAGAAAAGCAGGTTAGAGTGTGGAGGAGGCAGAGGAATGGTGACCACAGGCGGGAGGGGTGTTGTTTTTTTCCTACGTGCTTTAGCCAATTCAGGAGCTGGGCAGCAACACACCCCCCAACACAGGCCATTGGCTAAGGGATTTCTCGTCCTATCGAACACTGCCATGGGTGCTGCAATCTCTGGACTGTGCCTGATATGACTCTGAACCTCACCGAAAATTCCTGGGATGTGTTGGAGCTGTCCTGTGTTTGGGTGTGTTGCTGTCCCGCTCCTGAATTTGCTAAGGCTCGTAAGGAAAAAAATCACGCGCCCCGCTCCTCAACACATCAGGCACAGTCCAGAGACTGCAGCACCCATGGCAGTGTTCGATAGGACGAGAAATCCCTTAGCCGATGACCTGGTGATCAACTAGTTTTGCCCAAAAGAATGTAGTCAGAGGGTCATAGTCTACTTGCAAAGGCAAAATAGAGAAAATACGAAGTTGCGTTCACTGTTCAACTATAGCTTTCTATGTTATTATAAGTACGTACGCACCCCAAGCGTTTTGCCCAAGGGGCGTGTACGTATACATACCTATCCCCAACCCCGTCCTTATCATCAACCCTAAATCTTATCGAATCTCTAACCTTGCCCTTTACACTTTCAACCAAAACAAAACAAAAAAAAAAAAAAAAACAGAGGAAAACAAAAAGAAAATCTGAGAGAAAATATTAATTAAGGCTGTTGTTAGGAGCATTTCGGGAGGAGTTCTCTAGCTCTGTAGTCACAAAAGGCTTTAAAATGCGTACCCCTAGCTAAAAAAAAACTTGGGGCACGTACGCACTTGTAATAACATTCAAAAGACGATGCCTCATAATAACATCAGTCTAGCCAAAATGCCTCGTGTCGCTGAAGTTTTGTGTGTTTACCAACGCAGGATCACGTGACCAGATCAGCATGCGTGTGCACACACACGCGCACGACGCTACAAGTTTATCAGCTCACTCAAGAACAACAAAGTGTAAACAGGTCGACAGATAAATAAACAGATAGCACGCTGCCACCCTCTTAATTCTACATACCAGTGGTTGGGCATGGTGTATCAAGACGGTTCACCACCTTACAGAAAACGTTGTGATCTCATTGTTTTATTATAGGGAGGTGGAAGGGAGGCAGAGAAACCCAGAGTGCGGTTACAGCAGTAGTGAGACTGACCAGTTTGAGAATTGTTGAACTTGAGTGTCACCAGCGCAAAAATCATCACTTTGTGAATAGCCAGTCTGAAAATTACTGATTTCAGAATAAGAAGTACAATGTGAGAATCATCGGTTGTTCTAATCCCATTTTCAGAATGGCTACTTAGAGAATTAGAATCTTGCCTTGGGGAGAACTAAAATCGAATACGTTGATATAGAGGTAGGGTGTTCAACTCTCATGCGAAGGTATGGGGCTCGTTTCCGGGTCGCGTGATTTTTTTTTTCCGTACGAGCTTTAGCAAATTTAGGAGCGGCACAGCAACACAACCCCAAACACAGGACAGCTCCAACACATCCCAGGGATTTTCGTGACGTTCAGAGTCATATCAGGCACAGTCCAGAGATTGCAGCACCCATGGCAGTGTTCGACAGGGCGAGAAATCCCTTAGCCGATGATCTGTGTTGGGGGGTGTCTTGCTGCCCCGCTCCTGAATTTGCTAAAGCTCGTAGGGGAAAAAAATCATGCTTCCGGGTCGGCGCAAGGATTTTGAAATTATGGGATGTCTATTTTTTTCCAGCTTTCTTACATTCCATGTTGCTTTCAGATAACCCGGGAGATTCTTCGCACCTTCGATAATGCCCAGTAATGAAGGACGTTTACATTTTGCCTTTTGCATAGTTTTTTTTTTTTGCTTTTGCAGAGTTGCTTTTATACCCTGAGGCGTGCGCATGGCTATTCAAAGTGTGACCATTCTTAGTCTGGACTTTCATCCAAAGTCTCTCCATCATGGCTGAACCATCTTAAAGAATTGAGTCTTTAGGGTAAGCACAGCCTTAGGAATCATTGAAGCACCCAAGCCTTTCCACTTCGGCAAAGTGATGGTTAATTACTATCTGAGAATCACATTTTGAGATTTCACTGATTTAAGAAACACCGTTTTGTGAATAAAAGTCAAAAGATGGCAAAAAGAAAAAGTTGCATGTAGCAAAAGCCTCGCTAAGAAATAATACCAGAACGATACAATAAAACGCAGAGGAAAAAGGAAGACAAATCAAGCTTCGGTGTTTAAACTTTCTTCAGGTACAAAAATATAACAGGTTGGAAAATCGAGCCAATAAAACAATTGAACAATTGAAAAAATGTAGAATTTTAAATATTAAATCAATACCATCACTTATCTGCGAGTCCTGACTTGGATTTCCAGAGCACAGTGTTTTATTGTATCGCTTTCGAACTAATTTTTACGCGGGGCTTTGTTATCTACAACTTTTTCCTTTCGCCAAATTTTGACTTTGCTTCAAGCCTTGCTGCAACCCCACACAGATTTTCTGTGATTTTTTGTATTTCGTGGATAAGCAGTGTGAGAACCATCAGTTCCTTCACGACAGGAAGGATAACAAAAGATCGACAATCTCATGACTAAGTAAGTCTATATTGCAATCCACGTATTGTCTCTTCGACACCCCCCCCCCCCCCTCCTTCAACTATGTCACTGATCTCGGTATCTATTTACCCAATAACATCGGCTTAACCCATTACTTCAGTAGCCTATACCCGGTTCGCTGTCCTGATACCCTGAAGTCTTGACCGGAGATCTAGGTCATCAGTCAGACTGAAGGTGGTCGTTGTGGGTGGTGGTGAATGGGAGCCTCTGTGCTGAGGCAAATCTGCAACCACCATCATCATCACCATCACCACTAACAACAACAACAACAACAACAACACGGTATCGACCACCCCACGTTTGTGTACAGAGTACACTGGGTAAGGGGGGCAAGGGAGGTGAGATGCGATGTCTCAGTGACCCAGGTCGTGTGCTGGTAACTTTTACCCATATTATCTGGGTTGAGTCATCGTACTTTATCAGTTGCCGAGCCAAGTTTCACTTATCCTGTTACACACCTTGACAGGGGTGATTTAAGACCTTTTCGCTTATCCGAATGTTTTTTTCATACTCACGTCAGCCGTGTGGCATTTCTTGAGGTAAAAAGAGATTGAATTTAATAATCGGACACAGTCAAGAATGTTTTCTCCTGACCGAATTTCAGTTTGGAGAAATAGGAAATGTGAAAGATCGTACTAAATGTTGTAAACGGGAAATCTTTCGTGGAGATCCACTCATTCATTCATTCATTCAACATAAAACTTTAGTCTTTCATCCATTCATTCATTCTTTTTTTGCTTCATATCATTCTCATTTTCATTCATTCATTCATTTGACATGAAAATTCAGTTTCTCATCCATTCATTCATTCCTTCATTGATTCGTATCAAATCATCATATCATTCAATCATTCACTGATGCATTCATTCATTCATTCAATCATTCATCCACTCATTCAGCCAGTCAGCCAGTCAGTCAAGTAGTCAGTCAGCGCCCAATTTCCTCGGTCATTATTGTGATTTTCACGAACATGGCACAGATTCCGGATCGATCAAACAAATCCACGCACAAAAGCACCCTTTTTTTTCACGGAAGGAAATAAATGAAAATTGAAAAGTGTGCGGACTCTTCCGACACGTGTGATCGTGGTTACGTGAACTGTAGATAACCTGGTAAAGTCCACATTTTCTCATTCTAAACTGGGTCAAGGCCACACCCAGTCTTGCGCCCTCGCTCTTCTTATCACTCATCTCTTTGCATGTCTCTCTCTCTTTCTCTCTCTCTCTCTCTCTCTCTCTCTTTCTCTCTCTCTCTTTCTCTCTCTCTCTCTTTCTCTCTCTCTCTCTCTCTCTCTCTCTCTCTCCCCTCTCTCTCCCCCTCTTTCCTTTCTTTCTTCATGTCTACGTCTTTCTTTCTGTCTCTAGCTCTCCATTGATCTCTCTTACCAACTATCTCCGTCTCTGTTTCTGTCTCCATCTCTCGTACATATTTTCTCTCGCATGAGAAAGTACAAGATGGCACCGCGTTTGAATGCCACGATATGGAGAACAGAGCTCCGCATGCACAAAAGTTAAACATGTCATATCACCATTCCACTTAACATCAAAAACATTCGAATTCAGAATGACAAATGTCAGGTGAACTCGTCACCAAAATGACAGCTTGACATAAATTCAACAAAGGATACGGCGGGCAAAACACATACAGTGATCAAGTTGGAGAACAAACATCGTAGGATTCACATAGCGAGGTTCATTCGAAATGGATAATGGGACTGTCAGCCTTAGTAAATACGTGATGCAGCCCTTATCAAGAATGGGCAAACTGCCACATGCGGGACCATAGGTAGCACTTTGACCTTTAATGTGCGACTCACACAAATATATTGACTGACCATCTTTTTAGCTCCATAAATAATGTAAAAAGTACAATTTAAAGATATATATTTACAGTTTGGCGGACATGTTGATCTAGAGCAGGGATCACCAAACTTTTCTTCCAAGAGGGTCGGATAACTGACAGACTTACAAGCGCGGGCCGGATAACTGACAGACTTGCAAGCGCGGGCCGGATAACTGACAGACTTACAAGCGCGGCCGGATAACTGACAGACTTACAAGCGCGGGCCGGATAACTGACAGACTTACAAGCGCGGGCCGGATAACTGACAGACTTTTTTTTTTTTTTTTTGTTGGGCTCAGATTGAAATGGGATTTGGTCTGTAACCATCGTATGCATGACTCCGTGAACTTTATATTGAACAGAGTGGAATATGTAAGTAAATAAAAATATATAAATTATAGACATCTGCATAGATAGGTAAATACATAATAAGTATGTCACGAGTGGAGTGAGTGCAATTAAGGGGATTGCTACAGAGCGGGTGTAGAGTAAGAAGGACTCACAGTAGACAGCAAGTTAAGCGTGCTGTTGTGAGTAGTGGGGGGGTCTGAAGGAGGCGAAAGCGCTGTATAGCTATCACTGCAAGTTAGAAGGTCCGACGGAGCGGACCTGTGAATAAGAGCCCAGCGGGCGGACATAAGTGAAAGCAGTCGGGAGACGGATGAGTGTTGTTCCAGTAATGACTGGTGTCGAGGACGGGCCGCAGAGCCACCTCGATGAGCACAGGGGATAGGCCAGCATAGGGCCGGAGGCCACACATAGGCCAGAAGTGAGGCTGTCAGTACAGGACAGTAGAGGCACATAAAGTCGTGGCAGTCAGGCCACGGACAGGGACGTAGATATGAGAGTGAATGAGATACTATATTGTTGCCATGTTGATAGGCTAGTGAACTGATACTATGTTGTTGCCATGTTGATGGCTATGGAAATAATAACGTATTATTGCCCTGCTGAGGTGCTAGGGGAGTGCTAAGGTGTATGACAATAGGGAGGGGATATTGCGAGACTGCGGTGCCAGTAAATTATTAATGTGCTATTAAGACCCTGAGGGGAGAGGCTGAGGCCGAAGTACCTTTAGGAGTAACTACCGGATTGTGGATCCGAGGGAGAGTGTGTGTGAGAGTAAGGCCGTTGTACGGCAGTTCATTTCAATAATATAATGTATGTAATTGCGCTATTATATGTATAATTATGTTTAATAAATGTGTGAGTCTGATGGGTTGTTTTGTTAAGTGTTAAACTTGTTTGTTCGTGATTGTCGTCCTGTCATAAACTATTACATCTCCCAGTCTGGGATTTGTGACACTGGGGGCTCGTCCGTTGTGACACTGGGGGCTCGTCCTGTTTACCTGTGGTCATTTTGACATTGTGTATTCGTTATATCTAGTTGTTTTTCTGTTGTGCTAGGAATTTGTGCTGTTGTCCTTGTTCGTGGGATGAATGGAAATTTCATCATGATATGATTTATGTATGTTTATGAATTATAATATGTATTGATGCATGTATTTTGATGAATATGTATTAATGTGTACTTAAATTTCTGCAGAGTGTGTGTGCCAGCCTGAGGAGTCAAGCGGCCAGAGCTCCGATTGAGGGGAGGAGTTAAACTCAAAATTTGAAAGTTAAGTGAAACTGAAATTTTGTACCCTGGATTGGGGGCTGTTCCTTTAATCTGTCTTTTTCCCTGTTTTTGCTGTTTTTGTTGTCGTTATAGATTATACGGGCGGTGGCGCGGGTTTGCTGTGTTGAACTTAGTTTATCCTTTTTTAAAAGGTGTGGGAAACTTGGAACTTCGTTCATCACAGCGAACAGTTCTGTAGGGACCTGTATTTTTGTTTAGATTGTAGCGTTCTATCTTCCTCGTTGTTTTAGGAAGACGTTTCTCTTGTCCCTCTCTTCCCTATTTGTAGATACGTTCTTTTTTTTCAGACTCTGTTCTTGTTCGTACCTTGTTGTGTAATCGGCGTAGTTAGGTTGCATTTTTTTTCCATTATATTTTCTTTTTTACGTCTTTGTCCTAGTCTGGTTCGTTGTCCTTGACGTACTTGTGGTCCTTCTACTATATTTCTTCATTCTTGTCGTTTCTATTTTCTTTTATAATTAATAGTGCTATACATTTTATAGATATAGAATTAGTTGTGCTGTAAAGGTAAATTTCTGAATTGTATTTGAGACAACCGGGTATTGTTATATCTGGTGTGATCTCAGGTCTCTGGTCGTATCGTTAGTGATCATACCGACAGGTTGGTCGTCTTATAATAGATACCATAACCATAAATCTGTGAAATGGCGGAACTCCAACAACTAATGAAGTTGGGTAAGGAACTTGGCCTGGAGGGAGAAGAGCTACGCGGCTGGATTAAAGAACAGCAGGCAGAATTGCGCGATGAGCGTGCTAAGGATAGAGAGCAGGAAAAAGAGGCTCAGGAAAAGGAAAGAGAGGCTAAGGCTCAGGAGCAGGAAAGGGAGTTAAAGTTAAAGGAGATAGAAGCCCAAGAGCGGGAGATAGAGGCTAGGGATAAGCAACAGGAGAGAGAGGCGCGAATAAGAATCGCCGAGTTGGAAATCAAAAAGAATGCGCCAACAGAAACAGTTGAGCGGCAGGTACACAATAAAGGTGGCGTTAGGATTAAGCTCCCTACGTTCGACGACCGGAAGGACGACATAGACGCCTTCCTTTACAGGTTCGAGCTGAACGCACAATTGCAATGGGGGGAAAATAAGGAATTATGGGCCACGTACCTGGCATCGCTATTGCAGGGGCGGGCGTTAACCTACTTTAAAGAGCTACAGCGCGAAGACGTGCAAGATTACGATAAGCTGAAGGCTTTGCTGCTTCGCCGATTTGCGCGTACCGAGGAATATTTCCGGGAGCAGTTTAGGCGAGCACGTGCAGATACCAGGGAGGACTTTGCTGCCTTCGTCGCGAGACTAACTGAGTATTTCGCGAACTGGGTAGACTTGGCGCATGTGGGCGCGGATTTTGCTAAACTGAAAGACTTAATGATCCGTGACCAGCTGTACGCGTCGTGCCACAAAGATCTGGTGGCTTTCCTGAAAGAGAACGAACCCGCGACGGTGCAGGAGGCGTCTAAGTTGGCGGAAGCATACCGTACGGCACATCCGTCCAAACCAGTCGCCAGGGCGTACGTCCAAGATGCTGGGTACGTCGCCGTTGTCGAGGGGTCGCCGGCAGGACTTAGGGACAGGTCGCGTCAGCGTGGTGCCTATAGCGGGCAAGCCCAGGGGCAGCGTAGGGGCTATCACCAACCACCGGCATATGGATCCGGTAAGTTTGACCGAGCAGGAGTGTCATGATTCGGATGTTGTTAAAACTCACGCACAGAGTGAGTTGTTGTTGTTTTATCAGGGCCATGAGAAATTGGCTGGTGGCCTTGAACGGTCCTCGCCAAATTATAGTTGGTGAGTAAATAAATGTAAAGTTAAACTGTTAGATTCACGCTTGTGGGTTTTAATGTTCGTGATTAATAAGTAATGGAGTAGGGGTGAAACAAGGTGGGGACAGTTGACATTGTTAAGTATGACTAGACAAGTTTTTGCACGTTAACTGGCTGGTAGAATAGTGCAGACGTATTACTACAATTAAAATGGTGGGAGGTTTCGACCTATGAGATAGCTGAACTAATTGGGCCAGCGGACTAGCACGCTGGGTAGTTAGATAGTATATAACATCGTGTAACGTTCAGATTAGGTGAATACAGACGAGAGAAGCATCGTTTCGTGAAGTATCTCCGGTTGGCCAGTACCTGAACTGTGTGGTCTGAAGACTAAGAAGTCCTTGCTAACGGACTGACTGAGCTCTAGAAAGAAAGGTCTGAGTGGGCTGACCTTTGAAAGCCCACGCTGCGCTATTTTGATGTTCGCGCCTCCCAGTAGGCGTGAGCAATGGTAATATATCTTAATTATTCAAGTATAATAGAGATCGGAGATAGAGAGAGAACTACAGCCTCATAGGAAGACTAAGGAAACCCCAGCTGGCACTCGACCACGAGTGTCCTGTATGATAGATCTATTGCCATAGTATGATTGGAATAATATAGCACATTGTTGATGAATTGAATAGTGATTGTGCATAAAATATAGTCTTTTGGCAACTGCTTAAATTACCTACAAGCCGAAGAGTGCTTCTGTAGGCTTTGAACGTACTGGGCTCTCCTAACATTTAAGCCCATATGATTTATGGAGAGTTTGCCTGGCGACTGGCCAGTGGCGACTCAACTGTCAGTTTAAATTGATATCCAGTTTCGTATAATATACCTATTTACTATTGATTGCAGTACCTCCATAGTTACATGAATATCATTGGTTAAGTTATTAATTAGAGTTTTTTGGTTTGAATATATACCTCTATTGTCTTTTGTTTTGTTATTAATATTTATGTAAACTATGGCCTGACCGGCCTGACATATATACGCTCTAGTTATTTAGTACTTTTCTTGTGTGGTTGTGTCCGAGTGTGAGTTAGCTGCCTCTCGTGCAGTCGTAACATCCCCAAGACCCTAACTCTGCTCGTGACAAGGAGGGCTAGGTCGCGGTAATGGCCGGGGGCGAATTGTGACCTTTGCCGATGACCGACGGCATAGGGACTCTAGTTCCGGTCGCGATGGGTCACGGGGACCCAGGCCTAGGGCAGCACAGGGAGCGGAGTGTTGGACTTGCGGACGCGTGGGTCACTTTTCGCGCGAGTGTAGGGCCGCGAAGTGTTGGAACTGCGGAAGAGCAGATCACATCAGCGTGAACTGCCCTGCAGGTAGGATAGCGGCGAACGTGGACAGTAGCTCCAGTCCATGTTCCCCAAATAAATTTCATCATGCGGCTGCGTGTGTTACATCGGACAACGGAGGCGGACAGTATTCTAAGTGTCCCAGTTGTGAGAAGTTATTATCTTCCGGTGTTTTACCTTGTGGGAGAAAGATCCCCGTTATAAATTCATGTCATACAGGAGGTGGTCTTAGGGTTTATCCGGGGTTTGTTGGGGACGAACCGGTCTCGGTTTTACGAGATACAGGATCTACCGTTGTGGGAGTGCATAGAGACTGCATTCGGGATTCACAGCTTACAGGTGAGACTGTCCCGTGCATCCAATTTTCGGGGGCCATTGAGAAATTGCCCATGGCAAGAATAATGATAGATACACCTTTCCTTAGCGGGGAAGTCGAGGCAGTCGTTGGTTGTTTTCCAGGCGCCCAGCTCATCATTGGGAATGTATCACGGGTGGTTTCCCCTTCCGATGAGAACGTGCAAGCATGGTCGCAATCAAAAGGTATTGACTTTTGCGCCGCGGTCGAAACACGTCGACGGGTAGCTGATAAAGATAAGATTAGACCTTTGGCTACGCCAGCGGTCAACCTAGATATCACGCCAGAGCGCTTGGCGAGATTACAAAGGGAGGACCCATCATTAAACCCATGTTTTGGGGAAGCGCGAACCGAGAAAACGAGGAGATATAAGAACGGGTCATCTTCTCTTTTTGTCCAGGGGGGCATTCTGTTCCGTATGTACGTCACAGTGGCTTCCGTTCAAAAGCAGGTCATCGTGCCACGGTCGTTAATTGCAACAGTATTGCATTTGGCACATGATGTTCCATTAGCGGGTCATATGGGAAGTACTAGAACCAAGCAGAGAGTTCTGAAAGATTTTTATTGGCCGTCAGTATACAGAGATGTACGTTTATATTGTAAGACGTGCAGTGCGTGCCAAAAGACGACGCATAAGGGTCGTTCACCCCAGGCTCCTCGTCAAAAGATCCCCACGGTTTCGGAACCGTTTAAAAAGGGTTCAGTACCTTGTTGATTTAAGAGAAAGACTATCTTCAGCGCGCACTATAGCAGAAGAAGCTTCTGGTATCGCTTCGAAAAGAGCAAAAGACTATAAAGATAGAGGTTCCAAACTGAGAATTTTTAAGCCAGGAGACAAGGTTCTGTTGTTGTTACCTACGGACCATAATAAGTTATTGATGACATGGAAAGGCCCTTATGTTATTGAGCGAGTTGTTTCAAAGGTAGATTACGCTATCCACATTGATGGAACGAGTAAGGTTTTCCATGTTAATATGCTACAGAGATTTTATGAGAGACCACAGTATCTGTGTGCACAGACAAGACCAGAGGAGACTGTCTTCTCTATTGCTTGTACGGGGGTCGTAGACCAGTCGGACTGTGACGTAAGCGACACCGAGGCGCAGGAAGAGTTGCAAATTCAATTGCCGGAGTTAACTCCGACACAAGGTTACAGGGACGTTAACATTAACCCTGACCTTGCCAGTTCAAGGAGTAGGGAACTTGAGACCCTGTTAGCGTCATTTCCGGATGTTGTTACGGATTTGCCGGGTCGCACTACGGTGATCCAGCACCAAATAAAGTTGACTTCGGATAAGCCAGTATTTCTTAGACCGTATCCGTTGCCTTTTTCTTCGAGAGATAGAGTCATAAAGGAAGTTGAGTCGATGTTGAAGTTAGATGTGATAGAACCATCAACATCGCCGTATCCATCACCCATCGTCCTCGTGAAAAAAACTTGATGGATCGGTGCGGTTCTGCATTGATTTTCGAAGACTGAACACTATTACGGTAGGCGATAGGGAGCCTATTCCGTTTCAGGAGGAATTAATAGCTTCATTGGCCGGGTCCACGTGGTTTTCCAAGATAGATTTGACGAAAGGGTATTGGGAAATCCCGCTTACTGAGGAGTCTAAACAATACACGGCGTTCCAAACGCCCATTGGATTATTCCAATTTAAGGTCATGCCATTTGGGTTGGTAAACGCGCCAGCGACGTTTGCACGATTAATGAGACTAGTGTTGAAGGACATACCTAATGTCGTGTCATTCTTTGACGATATAGCATGTCATACGTCGACATGGTCTGATCATATTCAGACACTAACAGTAATTTTTCAACGATTACGCCAGTTTGGGCTAACTGCTAAACCCGCAAAGATGGATTTGGCATGTCCAGAGATAATATTCTTAGGACATATTGTGGGTAGAGGTGTTCAGAGACCTGAAGTAACAAAAATTGACAGGTTAGTAGGGTTGCAAATCCCAAAAACAAAGAAACAAGTCAGAAGCTTAGTGGGAATTTTAAATTATTACAGAAAGTTCATTCCAAATTTTTCCTCCTTGTCATCTTCTCTTACTGACCTTACTAAGAAGGGACAACCCGATAAGGTCCAGTGGACGTCTGAATGTCAGACATCATTTGATAATTTGGTGACAGCATTATCATCGTCACCCATTCTGATATTACCCGATTTTCGATCTAATTTTATCCTCAGAACGGATGCGTCGGACTCTGGTGTCGGCGCTTGTCTTCTACAGGAGAAGAACGAATGTCTCCATCCTGTATGTTATGTCAGTAGGAAGTTATTGCAGAGAGAAAGAAAGTATTCTGTGATAGAGCGTGAGTGTCTTGCCATTGTCTGGTCCGTCCAGAAACTAGGACGTTATCTCATGGGACGAGAATTTTGTATCCAGACAGACCACAAGCCGCTGACATTTTTGTCGAAGAATCGTTCGTCCAGCCCACGCTTGTCTAGATGGGCATTGGCTTTGCAGCCGTATACCTTCGTTATTCAACCAATTCCAGGAACCAGCAATCATATCGCCGACTACCTTAGTCGAGCCTAGGGGAAGATTTCAGGAGCTTATACATCGGAGGACAGGAACATTGACAGGATCTGTGGGAATGAGTCGACTTTAAAATATTGACATTATAAATATGATATGAAGAATGGTTGATAGGTTGATTGGCTTTTGATTCTGTATTAGGTATTGTGTTTAGTTAGCTATTCATGATGTGACACATGTATGCATATTTCAGGCCATATTGATCCCCATATTTTCCCCTGATTTCGGTATTTTATATACTAGGGGAACTGCTAGGTCATTTTTTTTTAGTGTAGGTATTGCTCACGCTCACTCGTTGACAGTCATCTTGATGCGATTTGAAATTAATTGCATTAATTTTTTTGGGGTGGGGGATGATGTCACGAGTGGAGTGAGTGCAATTAAGGGGATTGCTACAGAGCGGGTGTAGAGTAAGAAGGACTCACAGTAGACAGCAAGTTAAGCGTGCTGTTGTGAGTAGTGGGGGGGTCTGAAGGAGGCGAAAGCGCTGTATAGCTATCACTGCAAGTTAGAAGGTCCGACGGAGCGGACCTGTGAATAAGAGCCCAGCGGGCGGACATAAGTGAAAGCAGTCGGGAGACGGATGAGTGTTGTTCCAGTAATGACTGGTGTCGAGGACGGGCCGCAGAGCCACCTCGATGAGCACAGGGGATAGGACAGCATAGGGCCGGAGGCCACACATAGGCCAGAAGTGAGGCTGTCAGTACAGGACAGTAGAGGCACATAAAGTCGTGGCAGTCAGGCCACGGACAGGGACGTAGATATGAGAGTGAATGAGATACTATATTGTTGCCATGTTGATAGGCTAGTGAACTGATACTATGTTGTTGCCATGTTGATGGCTATGGAAATAATAACGTATTATTGCCCTGCTGAGGTGCTAGGGGAGTGCTAAGGTGTATGACAATAGGGAGGGGATATTGCGAGACTGCGGTGCCAGTAAATTATTAATGTGCTATTAAGACCCTGAGGGGAGAGGCTGAGGCCGAAGTACCTTTAGGAGTAACTACCGGATTGTGGATCCGAGGGAGAGTGTGTGTGAGAGTAAGGCCGTTGTACGGCAGTTCATTTCAATAATATAATGTATGTAATTGCGCTATTATATGTATAATTATGTTTAATAAATGTGTGAGTCTGATGGGTTGTTTTGTTAAGTGTTAAACTTGTTTGTTCGTGATTGTCGTCCTGTCATAAACTATTACATCTCCCAGTCTGGGATTTGTGACAAAGTAAATAAACAAATAAATAAATAAATAACTAATAAAGCCATAAATAATTTGGTACATAATTAAATGAATAATCTGAAAGATGAGGTACGTAAATGAATGGATCACTTGATGATTAGGCAGTTAAATAAATCTATAAATAGATAAATCTTTCTATCTCTTGGCCAGCCTTCTGTAGTGACTGTCCTGAGTTTCGGACCTACATGAAGTCTTTTGCGTCCCAGAACTGTCAACTGAACTCTATGTTGTCGGCCGTTCTTGAACCCTAACTGGGTCATTTTTTTTATCAGCTGACGGTTTTGTAGTTCAGTATAATAGGCATGTGGTCTATTTTCATATTTGATTATGTTCTCCGTTTGACAAATAAGCATGTTTTTAATGTATAATGGCAAAAACCTGATATAGATTGACAGATATATATTTCTAATATGACATAATACATAAGAGACAATGCATAAATAATATAGAATATCGTTTAGAACATTTTGAATGTTTATCTTTATATTTTCCATTATTGACAGGCTGCAAGCTGGTACCCAAATAAATAAATAAATAAATAATTTTTTAAAAATAAATAAATAAATAAACACAGATAGAAGAGAAAAGTCCGTAAAAAATGAAATTATTTCAATTCATGCAACTTAGGATACCATACCGACTTTCCGTCTTTCGTCATTGCCCTTTTTTTTTTTTTTTTTTTATGCAGAATATTTTATTTTCCTTTCACTCACATTAGTCCTAATCTCATTCTCTCTCTCTCACTCATGCCTTAATAAAGTGAACCATTGTTTAGTTGTTTGTTTTATCGACTGTTATTGCTTTGAGCATCTGCAGAACTTTATCTTGATGAATGTGTGCAGGGTATGCACATATCTTCTTAAATAATTTTTCTCAAATAACATTGAAAATATAACATAGATCTAAGGTCTTGGGGTTTTCCATATTTGAATTTGCTTATACACATTTTTGAAATTAACATAAGATGGTTTATTTTGTCTAGGATTGTTTAGCCTAGATCTTGCTCTTGCTTTGTTATGCCGAGCAATAGGTTTTTTGTTGTCAATTGTATCTTTTTTCCTGTCCATGCATTAATCATACATAAAACTTCTTGCCAGATGGGTATAACTGACAGACTTACAAGCGCGGGCCGGATAACTGACAGCCTTAAGGCCCCTTTAAACGTAGAGTTGATTCATCGACAAAGTAAGAGTTTAACCGAGAGACGCTGGATCTGGGTCATCGTTGAACGGACAGTTTGTCGACGAGAGAAGTTCCGTTCAGACGAACATTTTTTTTATCCTTAAACTGTCAGTCCTTGGACTGTTGTAGCTAGTTTGCGCGAAATTCAAAACGTCAACAGAATGGCTGAAGCAAGGCACCTGGATGATTTGGCAGCATCTTTTGTTCTCAGTTTGGTAAATTTCAATAAACTGTAGCACAGTTTCCTTATTATTCCACCCGGACATTCAATTGTATCAGTAGTAGAACTAGAAGAACTGTGGTATAAATATGTAAAAATAAAAGCAAAACTGGTAGCGTGTAGGCAAAAAATTAACAGCACTAAACAGCTAGATCTAGATGAAACAATGGTGTAGCCCAGGCCTCAACTGACTCCAACAAAGAGGGACGTGAGAGTGAGATGTTTTGTTATTTAATTAAATTGCCTTCACTTTCAAAAGTGATGGGACGGCCCGTATGGTGAAAAAACAAAACAAAACAAAACACACAAAAAAATTTAAACTTGGTAATCCGGCATTAAATTGCGTTCTCCACGTGATTTTCACTAATTTTGGGTCGCTGATCACGAAAATCATATTATTTTTCTGATCTGACCAATATTTAGGAAATTTTTAGGCTGCATTTTTAACTCCACCTGCGGCAACATCAAAGAAGCCACTCCCTCGTCGCCACTCGTCGCTCATGCTTCAGTTCGCCTGGCGAAGCCAGATATCTGGCGCATGGACTGAGAACCCTTGGATATCGAGAGGATTGCTCGTTTCCACGCTCAAGTTTATCAAGAAGTTGACGGGATCCCCGCTATTCTTTGGATACCGTACAGTTTGTCGATGAATCAACTGTACGTTTAAAGGGGCCTTTACAAGCGCGGGCCGGATAACTGACAGACTTACAAGCGCGGGCCGCATAAGCAATCTGTTCAGTACTTGCAAGCCAGAAGAACAACTGGAGAGCAAAGACGATTTTTAATATTAAAAGGGTATCAATTAATTTACTGAAAAAGGTCATCAAAGAGGTTAGCAAGGAAGCTTGCCCATCCCGTAGCTCTAGATATCCCTGGTTTTATCAAATAAAATCAAGTACCATGGCGGGCCGGACGAACTGACGTCGCGGACCGGATCCGGCCCGCGGGCCGTGGTTTGGTGACCCCTGATCTAGAGGCAAGGTGCGCGCCTCTCATGCGAAAGACACCGGGTTCGATCTCCAGTTGATGCAGGCATGTTGTGTTTCTTTTCAGGGGGGGGGGGGGGTCCTGTCCCTTATCCTATGGTACATAGGATCGAGCACCTAGTCTTCTCCAATAAGGACGAAAAACTCAGAAGGGCCGTCTGCACATTGCGCACGCTAGAAACACCCTGGAAGTTGAAAGCCGAGAAGATAATAACGCCGCTGCCCGGACACAATTCTAAAAAACTAATCCCAACAAAAACAAGAAATGTGAGGTGTAAATGCAAAGAGCTGCGAGCCTCCTAAAATAAAGACCTAAAAAAAAAACTCTTTACAGTCATTTGCCAGTTAACATGGGACAACTGAAAGGTATTTGATGACATTCTGACAAAAGAAGCCATCTCCCTAAAAGATAAAAATAAGCGTAAAAGGAGAACCAAAGCGTTTTGCTTGGTCAGAAGAAAAAAGATGAGGTGCTTAAACCACGAGATAAAACCAGTTTTGCCGAACACATTGAGATCACAGAAAAGATAAGCAGAACACGGAGCCGACACATAAGTCTGGTATGTTTGTCATGCATGCCATGTAGATTACGTCATAGTTTCTGCTGTCACTGCACCACAGAAATCTATGACATCAATCTATTGTGTCACCTCTACTCTCTCACGTCATGCACACCATCTTCGTCACATCATATTTCCTGCAGCCACTGGGGCACAGAAAACCATGACGATGGTCTTCCATTCTCTCACGTAATGCGCTCAATCTCTACACGTCACACTTTCTGCTGCCAGTAGGACGCAGAAAACGCTGACGCTGGTCTGTACTGTCTTCCACTCTCTCACGTAATGCAAATTGTGTACAAGGTCACTGAATCTCACGTTGGTTCATCAAACTTGGGCGTGGCCCAGATAGACAATCAGGATTTGTAAACAAAGCCATCGAAAGACTCGACCACAGATTCAACGTCAGTCAGTGTTTGCTGCTGGTGTCTCAAAAACTCAGAGGGGACAAAGAGAGCTAGAAAACAACATAGATAAAACAAGTGTGAGATTAGTGGCTGCTTACAATGGTTGGCACAGTGAGACGTGGTTCTTTTCTAGTCTTTGTACTTGGCTGGCAGTGGTGGGGGGAGGGGGAGGGGGGATTCCTGACAGTCACAGACACAGATTGGAGGATAGAGGAGGTGAAGAAGACACTACTGCCGAGCGATTCTTTCTTGAGACTGAGAGAAAAAGAGAGACAGACAGACAGACACACAGACGAATATACAGACAGAGAGACACATAGATAGACAGACAGACAGACAGACATTCAGATAGATAGATAGATAGATAGATAGATAGATAGATAGATAGATAGATAGATAGATAGATAGATAGATAGATAGATAGATAGATAGATAGATAGATAGATAGATAGATAGATAGATAGATAGATAGATAGATAGATAGACAGACAGACAGATAGATAGATAGATAGATAGATAAACACACAGACAGACAGACAGATAATTAGATAGACCTTCTGAGGCGTTGGTCTTTCATGGACATGCACGTATTCGTGGACACACTTACTCATCCACATACATACGAAACAGAAAAACCTTTAACATGTGGCTTGCGAAAATGTTATGTTAAAAATACTATGGGTTTATATTAATTTGTATCGCCAGCTCTCTCCTCAGAGAATTATCGTATTACAAATCTTGTAAGTAACATAAACACACCACAAAGTCTCAGCTCCAAGCATATTATTATTAATCTGAAGATTTTGGAAACGTCTACGGGAAGACCTAACATAGCTATACTATTTTCTGATTTGAGGTCTTTATTTTAGGAGGTTCGCTGCCCTTGGCATTTACACCTCACTTTACTTGTTTTATTATTTCTTGTTCTGGCGGGGGGGGGGGGGGGGGGGAGATGATATGGATAAATTTTTAATCTATTAATTTCAATTTTGCCCGGGCAGCGGCCTTTCGGCCTGCTCTTTACGATTTCCAACTGCCAAGGTATCTTTAACGTGCGCAACGTGCACACGGGCCCTCCGAATTTTTTCGTCCTTATCCGAGAAGACTAGGTACTCGATCCTACCCCCCAATAGGACCAGGGACTTGAAAATATGAGAAAAATCCAATTTCCAAGAACTACTCGATCCTACCCCCCAATAGGACCAGGGACTTGAAAATATGAGAAAAATCCACTTTCCAACATGCCTGCACTGCCCGGGTTTAGAACCCGGGACCCTTGGCATGAGAGGCGAGCACCTGGCCTCTAGACCACCTTGTCCACCGCTATACTATTTTCCTTCGATTCCATATTATTTAAAGTCTTTTTTCAAAGTATAATCATTAAGGCCTGGGGCAAATTTCGACTGTAGATTTTAAACCTTTTATGTGAAAAGATTACGAAACCATCCTTCATGACCCACCGTGTCATGCAAAAGAATGTTTGTATAACACGCTGTAACTTGTGCAGGTGACATAACATTTCCCTCAGAGACCAGGACATCTCTCATAAGATTTAGCTTGCCGTCTTTTCTCTATACGTGTTTTTTTTTGTTCTGTCTTAAGCCCGTGTTATGTATTGTGATTAAAATATGACAAAACAAACATGGGCATATACACAGAAGCATAGCAAGCATCAAGCTAAAGCCGTATTTGAACTAAATATCTCGCTAATCGGTACAGAAAAGAGAAAGCCAAACAGACAGAACGAGCAAGGGAGCGAGAAAGAGAGAGAGAGAGAGAGAGAGAGAGAGCAAGCGAATGAGACAGAGAGAGAGAGAGAGAGCGACCCAAAAAGCAAGAGAGAACAGAAAAACAGAGACAGAGAGAGGGGGGATAGATAGATAGATAGATGATAGATAGATAGATAGATAGATAGATAGATAGATAGATAGATAGATAGATAGATAGATAGATAGATAGATAGATAGATAGATAGATAGATAGATAGATAGATAGATAGATAGATAGATAGATAGATAGATAGATAGATAGATAGATAGACAGATAGATAGATAGATAGATAGATAGATAGATAGACAGACAGACAGACAGACAGACAGACAGACAGACAGACAGACAGACAGACAGACAGACAGACAGACAGACAGACAGACAGATAGATGGATAGAGTACTGTAATAAATTACGGCACTGTTTCTCAACTTTACTTGCTCACGACTTACTAATACCGATGGCCTATCAGCTGCGAGCCACTCCGCCTGTCTACGCTCTAATGCTAAGACCCACTTGTTATTTGGAATAATTTGGGCAAAGATAAAAATATATTGTCGATAAATTTAGAATCCTTATATATTTATAAGTTTAAACATCAACAAATAAAAATGAATGCATTCCGGGTTCAGAAAATAATAATAATACACAAAAAAATTTACACTGCCGGCGGCTTTAAGATCCTCACATTGAGATACAATAAGTTAAGTTATGCAATCGCCTGTTAAAAAAAAAATGTAGAATAGATCATTTCAATAGGAACTGTGCCAGTAAAGCATTGATTAAAGTTATATCAAAGAAAATCAGCGAGTTGTTGTTTTTTACAATAAAGTATTATAATGTGTATATTATCAAACTAAACGGACTAAAAAGGTCAGTGTTGAGTCGAGCCAGTTAAAAGGATGTTTCAAGATTGTGGACAGTGTCAAGAACAGATTTAATTCATAAATGTTTCCACTGACTAAATTTTTGTGAGAGAGCAGTGAGTAATTTTTACAAACGTAATTATTGTGCGAGCCAGCATAACTTGGTCTCGTAAACAATTTGTTTTGAACAGTTTTTTTTTATAATAGATAGACAGAAGATGTGGGGAAGGATAGACGGACAGCGTAGGTGTGCATGACTGAGCACTTTTTATATCTCGTGTTTTGAACTAGGTTTAGTAGAGAGGGAAGGGGTGAGTAGGAATTAAATGTTATTGAGACGTCTGTTGACGTACAGAAAAACCGTGAGATGAGAGACATAGAGACGCAGTTGAGCAGTCCATTGTGAGGAGCCTGATTTAAAGCTCCAGAGCCTAAGCTACTTGGTTTGATATAAACCCACAGCGTTTACATCCAGCGCTCTCACTCCTAGTGAGGGCCGCATGGTGAGAGTCCATACTAATTTGTAATGATGAAAGTGAACCGTTCTACTTACTTTTGAAGACAGTTTCAGAGCTACCGCCAGACAACGCATGGTTGTACAAGCATTCTCCATGGCGTGTCTAGAGGAAATGTCCATATCCTAACATGTCTCATTGAATTAATAGAATTTAAACTGTTAGATCCGTCGCCACGTGCGCGGATTCTTTTTGCCATATAACTCATATGACCTGCAAGTAGTTAGATTGAATACGTTAGTCTTTATAAAAGCTGTAGTTCCATTAGTTAGATTCAGTTGCCTTTGAATTGATATTTATATTTATAATTATATTTGTTACATTAATTCCTGTAATTAAACTGCCCTACAGTTCTGCTAAAATTGAAAGCAATTGATTTATTTAGTTTTTAGAGTGCAAGTATTCATTTTTGTGTGTTCGTCGATTGTGGGAGCGGACCTCGAAAGAGTGTCAGTCGAAATATCCCCATGTAACCCACATCGCGACAGACAGAATGGGAGCAGATGGGATTGTTAGGCTGGATTTGGAGTTCTGTGAATCCTTCAAACCGATGGCAAGAGAGTTAAGTGTCCTACAGACCTAATTGTGACTAGAGATGGAGGGATGTTTCAGCAAAATTCTTAAAATTTGGGAAACCATGTTTCCATAGAACTCTTTACTAAAATTAGCTGTTGTATGTTGGCAGTAAAATTTCCGAAGTAACTGGCGATACCAAGTGGAATCAAAATGACACCGACTCCGTTTTGTCAAACGTTTTCATTGAGGAATTATTGCAATGTTGTGGCTGACCAGTAACACGCGCATTTCTATGCAAGACTAGCCGTGTGACAGGTTCTCATGCAGCCAAATGCGCTGTAAAATAGCACCTGTCTGCACCAAACTTCAGGTCTTTAATTAGGTAGCAGGCAAGTTATAGTGTTTTAATAAACCGTAATGAAGATGTCAAAGCCGCAGACTTGCTCATTTAACCTTTGAGGAACCACAGACCTAATGACTTTCCCACATTTGTCCCTACTTCCACTTATCTTTAGTTGCATTTTTAATCTGTTCTAATGTTTGATTGTGGAAAACAACGAGAGTGGTCAGAAGTTGTGTTTTAAAGTTTCCTTGTAAAGTGGAGTTAATAACAGGGAAAAATCAAGGACCGAATTTATTGATTGATGCCATTTGGCCATACAGCCAAAGTACTCACAGGTGTGTGTGTGTGTGAGAGAGAGAGAGAGAGAGAGAGAGAGAGAGAGAGAGAGAGGGGGGGAGGGAGAAAGAAACACAGAGAGAGAGGGGGGGAGAGAGACAGAGACAGAGAGAGACACAGAGCCTAGAGAGAGAGAGACAGACAGAGCGAGAAGGAGACAGAGAGAGACAGAGAAAGAGAGAGACAGCCAGAAGGAGCTATCTGTGGTTTATGCCCAAAAAGCGTTGCTTTTCTCATTTCACCACAGGAAAGCTTAGTGTGTCCAGCGAGCAAAAATGAACGTAACCCTTTCCACTATCCATACCGTAAACCTTGAACTTCCCCAAAAATTCACAGTGCAAAACGATTTGGTTACATGGTCCAAATTTTAATTGTCACTCCCTTTATTACTACTGAAAATCGAGAACCAGACGCATAGCCCATCTTCTAAACCATTTCGGCAATCAAATTCATAAACAAAATTTAAAAAATATTAAAAGTTAAAATAGGCCTGTCCTAATGTTTCTATCGCCAGAGGTGTCAGACGATGACCGAATTCAGAAATAACAACTAAACATAAGTGTAATTTGGTTTAAATAAGTGAGTCGAACTCAGAGAGAGACAAGAATTTGGCATCCCCATGGTGATTGATTCACCACAGAATACGGGTATCCCCAATCTTAATCATTGCGCACCCTGAATAACATTGGTATTATTCACATCCATCAGCGGTGCGAACGTTGTCAACCGCCAGTGTGGTCTGTCGTCATTAATTCGTGTGTGGATGCAGGGAGGGATTTCTGACGAGATGAAAACATGGTGAGAGAATAGTTCTTTTAGTGCTGAAATTTTCAAGTCCAGGACAGTAAAACTACAAGCTATTTCGGCGAGGATCATGGCGGCAGTGAGAGTGACTGCGGAGATGTTGAAGTCCTTTGCTGGAGATGGGGATGTGGTGGCATGGATGCAAAAGGTGAAATTGGTAGCGAGGCTACAAGGAGTAAAGGACTTGGCAACATTTTTGCCTTTGTACTTAGAAGGAGATGCACTTGCCTTATTTTTGGAGCTAAGTGATGACGAACAGCTTGACATCAAAATAATTGAAAGAAAACTACTGGAGGCCTTTACCGATAGTCCATTCGTGGCATTTGCTAAATTATCACAGAAGAGATGGAACGGTGAGCAGGTTGACGTGTATGCCAATGAGTTGAGAAGGTTAGGCGGGTTAGCAGGTTTGAGTGGTGACAGTCTTGAGAGGGTAACCAAGCTTGCTTTTGTGAATGGGTTTCCAGATAGTGTGTCGTGCGAATTACAACAGATTGAGAGAGTATTCGAGATGAAAATGAGTGATGTGATTGGGAGAGCGAGAGTGCTTACGACAGCAACGAAGGGAGAAACAGTGGTTGCCTCTGCTACAACTTCACGGATGATCAGGCGAGTGGAAAAGGACGGCGGAGGAGATGATGGTCGGCAGTTCAAGGGATCATGCTACCGATGTGGAGGACCGCACATGGCAAAGTACTGCAATACCAGAATGAAACGCAGAGATATAATCTGCTATCGCTGCGACCAGGTCGGACACATTGCAAGCCAATGCAATCAGAATCAGGGAAACGAGCGACGGGTGGCTGGTGCGCCAGCAGCCACTCTTCAACAGGAATGATGGCGCAGTTGTTACCCGTGATAGATGTTGTGTTGGGGGGACGAGTGGTGAAGGCGTTAGTAGATACCGGCTGCGATACTACTGTTGTTAGCTCGAAGGCTGTCGGAAGTTGTGATGGTGAGACCTTCATGGTGGCCTTTGATGGATCAAAAGTAAGGTGCCAGGGAAAGCAATTGCTCCGGATAGAGGTACGGGGAATTGAAGTAGAGAGTCATGCCATAGTATCGGATTCAGTCTTTGGAGATATAACTATCGTCTTGGGAATGGATTTGATTGAGAAAATGAAAGGCGTCACTGTCCGAAATGGAACTGTTAGGTTTGGTTTTGAGAGTTGTTCTGTGGCGAAAGAGGCACCGGGCAGTGATGAGAATTTGGGTGAGAAACCAACCTACATGGAAGACAAGTCTGTTAGTGGGATGGGACATAGAGTTAAAGATGGATCATGCAGTTCAATTGAAGATGTCGATTTTACAGCTGAGTTTGATGGAGAAAAGTGGATTGTTAAGTGGAAGTGGAAATCATCTCCTCCGGTGTTAATGAACAGAGTAGGCTGTTACGACAGAAATCTTCAGGGTGAAGTGGGGGATGGCTTTCATAACGAAGTTCAGCGGTGGATTGATGAGGGAATTTTGGTACCATGGGGAGAGACTGTTAAGAGTGGCATTATCCCACTGATGGCCGTGCAACAACCTACAAAGAACAAAGTGCGACCGGTTCTTGACTTTCGAGAACTCAACTTGCATATAAGTTGTCATACAGGCGACGATGTAACAGACGTGTGCAGTGAAACTCTGCGGGAATGGAGACAAACAGACGCCGGAACAATTGTTGATTTGAAGTCCGCTTACTTACAAATCCACATGGATAAGGAGCTTTGGAAGTATCAGCTCGTAAATTACAAGGGCAAGACCTACTGTTTAACAAGACTTGGCTTTGGGTTAAATTCAGCGCCACGTATAATGTCGAAAATATTGAAGACGGTTCTCGCAAAATCAGAAAAGGTGAAGGCTGGGACGAAATCATATATTGACGACATATTGGTTGATGAGAACCAGGTGACACCCGATGAGCTGATCAGTCATCTTAACAGATATGGACTTGTGACAAAACCCCCTGAATCACTGGAGGGCGGCGCGGCTCTTGGATTGCGATTGAAAACCAATGACTGTGGCGTCCTGGTTTTTACCAGAGGGAACGAACTGCCTGAAGAGGTGACGTGTCTTACCAAGAGAGAACTATTTTCGATCTGCGGAAAGCTCGTTGGGCATTATCCTGTGGCTGGATGGCTGAGAGTGGCAGCAAGTTACATCAAGAGAAAGGCAGGTTGTATAGGATGGGAGGAGCAGGTGGCTGAAGATGTTATTTGTATGTTACGAGATGTCCTGAAAAGGGTGAAAGAGAATGACCCGGTGACCGGAATATGGCAGGTTCATGAGAAAGTGAAAGGGATTGTATGGTGTGATGCGAGCAACATTGCACTTGGAGCATGTTTGGAAATTGGCAACAGTGTTGTGGAAGATGCAGCGTGGCTCCGAAAACCTTCCGATGTTAGCCATATCAATGTTGCAGAACTGGAAGCTGTGATGAAAGGCGTAAATATGGCTATAAAATGGGGACTAACGGAAATCGAGATTGTAACAGACTCCGCCACAGTTAGCGCATGGATAAAAACTATTCTCACCGCTGAGAGACGGGTTCACACCAAAGGGGCCGCTGAGTTGCTAGTGAAGCGACGGTTGAGAGTTTTGGAGAGTCTGATTGATGAGTTCAACATCAGCGTTACCGTGACGTTGGTCTCAACTTCCAAGAATAAGGCCGATGTTCTTACAAGAGTGAAGAAGGAATGGATTAACAGACCAATTAGTAAGATGAGCCAAGATGATTCAAGTATTTGTGCGGCAGGATATGTAAACCTGCGTACGCTTCATGAGATGCACCATATGGGCGTCGATCGCACTCTGTTCCTGGCAAGAAAGTCAATGCCAAACGTAAGTCGAGAGGCTGTGAAAAATGTCGTGAGAAGCTGCTCAAGGTGCCAATCAATAGATCCTGCTCCACGTGTTCACGAAAGAGGTCAATTGAGTATTTATGAAAATTGGAGAAGACTGGCGATTGATGTTACACATTATCATGGAATTCCGTATCTCTCAATCATAGATTGTGGCCCCGGAAGGTTTGCAATATGGCGAAAAT
Source organism: Onchidella celtica (assembly GCA_963931925.1). Taxonomy (NCBI): domain Eukaryota; kingdom Metazoa; phylum Mollusca; class Gastropoda; order Systellommatophora; family Onchidiidae; genus Onchidella; species Onchidella celtica. The sequence goes on along the minus strand of OZ007575.1, from coordinate 24,640,234 downwards.
TGAACCGTGAGACTGGTGAGGCCGTAGCAGAAATCATGGAAGAAGTGTTTCTGGAGAGAGGACCGGTGTTGGAGGTTCTTATGGATAACGGACTGGCGTTTCACTCTGAAGTTGTGACAAACCTGTTGAACAGATGGAACGTTGTTGGGTTGTTTAGGGCGGCTTATCGGCCAAGCGGGAACGGGATCATTGAGCGGAATCACCGGTTTATCAAAGCTGTTGCAGAACGATGTTCCATTTCTCCACAAGAGGCGGTCTTTTGGTATAACTCTACTCCAAGGTATGGGACTGATTCAAATTCCGTGCCGTTCCAAGCAGTTTACCAATATGATTGGGGTAATCCCGCCCGCATTGAACAGGAGGATGAATCTCTCGTGAAAAGTGGATGCGTTAAGATTGGTGATGAGGTATGGGTCAAACCACCTAACAATCGTTGCACAACACAGTGGAAGAAGGGAACGGTGACTGGAATTAACTCTGTGAACAATGTGGTGGTAGACGGTACGCCTCGGCACATCCTTGACATTAGGAGAGTGATAGAACAAGAACAAGAAACAGAAGCCGATCGAGTTGAAGAGAACAACGATGGACCACAAGGATCTGAAGCTGAAAACGAGGAGCTAGTGCGTGACCAGCCTGATGAACAACGGCGGAACCCGAGACGGCTAAGGCGGCCTCCAGCATGGCTCTCGGATTATGATATTGAATAGAAGCAGGGAATTTGTACATATGTAATATATTGATCTGGAGTTAATCTTAAGATCAAGGGGGCATGTAATTTGGTTTAAATAAGTGAGTCGAACTCAGAGAGAGACAAGAATTTGGCATCCCCATGGTGATTGATTCACCACAGAATACGGGTATCCCCAATCTTAATCATTGCGCACCCTGAATAACATTGGTATTATTCACATCCATCAGCGGTGCGAACGTTGTCAACCGCCAGTGTGGTCTGTCGTCATTAATTCGTGTGTGGATGCAGGGAGGGATTTCTGACGAGATGAAAACATGGTGAGAGAATAGTTCTTTTAGTGCTGAAATTTTCAAGTCCAGGACAGTAAAACTACAATAAGTTTATCAAAGAGACTCAATAAACGTACAAACAAACGCACGAATAATAAATGATAGAAAATCGCATAATCTACCTGACCATGCAGCTCAGCCCACATCCAAACTGTACTGCTACAAACTGTTACACCCGAATTTTGTACCCATAATCAACATCACGCTGGACTAAACTGCTAGCAACTGCTGCCCGTCATAGCACGCTGTTCTCGCGACACACAGAACCCCGCCCACCTGCAACTTCGCGGAGTCGGAGACGATCTAACAGCTCTCTGCCAACACTCAACACAGCTGATAGTTGACCCCCGCTTCCTTGTTAGAAGGAGATTACTTCTGATCTAGCTCATGGGGACAGACATGAGACATGCTTTATTTCCTCCACCTCACTCCTCCCTATCATCTTCCTGTCCGTAGTCAGTTTCTCTCTCTCTCTCTCTCTCTCTCTCTCTCTCTCGTTCTCTCTCTCTTTCCCCACCCCTATCCATACGTCCATCGCCTGTCGAGCTTCAAACATTATGCAAGTCTGAGACCACTTCACTGAACCTATGACATTTGCTACCACAGTGTCTGTCATGCACCTGTTGGTTGTTTATGAAGGAGATCTGATGACCACAGCGCGGCTTGTATCATAATAGTTAAAAGTTTAACTCGTGAGATCGGCTCTTTCGCCCTCCCCCCCCCTTTCTCGTTCTCCCTCCCACCAATATTAGAACCAGCTATTTCACATACACCACTCCAGAAAAAAAAAAGTAATCACATCCCTCCCCCACCCCCCCCCCCCCCCCACTGCCACCCCCAACCTATATCTCCACATGAGGAATCGAAAGTGAAAACACCCAGTATAAAGTTCATACTTGAGAGGAAAAAGATGTTTTGTTATTTTTGTGTGGTTTCTTAAACAAAATATAAGTAAGTTAGGCCAATATGCTTCTCATCTGTGTACTAATATTTTGAACACTTGGGTGTCTTCGATTTCCATAATTATGAAGAGGACGGGAGTACTCAATACCGAGATTCTCACGGGAAAAACCGTAGCTGATAAGTTCAAATGACTACTTAATACGTTTTGATTTTCAACTGCTCATATCTTTATAACATGCCCAGATGTGCACGGCACTGATGGTGCGTTTCATAATTACATATAAATAACTGGTGTCACATTACAATCTCAGATACATCAACTTTTGGACAGGTCGACTGAGATTGTCATTGGTGTAGACTCCGATATGTGTCCTAACCCTGGGCTCTCTTCCAGTCAAAACCTCCAACCCTCCGCGTTTGTCATCACACCATCTTTTGACCCTCAATCCACTGTGTAAATTACCCATCCATTGCTTTTCTTCCTTCTCGATCTCTTTATTAATATTCTTTATCTCCTTACTGCTTTTCATGCCGTCTGAGGCGTTCGCTCATCCCTCTTTCTTTATTCTTTGCTCCCATTTGCTTCTCTCACTCAAGCAGCATTATATAAACATTTATACCTGCAGTATATTTTTATGTTTCAGCAACATAAGAATGTTTTTCTACGTCCCTCTCGGCACAAACCACCACTGGCGTGTGAGAGGAGACGCCTCTGACATTTGGACAAATTCCCACCGGTTATTTTTGTCTGCCAGGATTCTAGCTATCATTTTTTTGTTTGTTTTTGTTTTGTTCTCCAGTGGTGGGTCAGATCTGGTTCACACACTTGTATGCATGTACGCACATACACACACACATCCCTTTAATATATGCACATACCTGCACACACCTACCCACATACACACACACACACACAATTTATGCCTGCTACTCTGAGAGAGGAATTGTTAATCCGACCCCACCCCCCCCCACCCCACCCCACTTGCCTTTTCCTCAAAATCCCTCTGCATTCGGATTTGAGTGTCCATTTTGCACTTTCAACCCTCATCACGATCTCGTCTGCTACTCTGTCTGTGGCAGTACGGTGAGCAGACGACTGGTTCCTGCGTCACTAGAGTACACCGCCCCTTGGCCCATCCACAATAAAAGTTATCTGTCCTTGCCGCCCATAGTGTCCCAATAGGATTAGTGGCGTAAGTAAAATATGTTATGAAAACATCACTACCCATTTAAATCATTCTTTGAGTTTCATGGTGTTCATTACTATGACATCTCTCTACCTTTTCACTCCATTGGAAGATCTGACTTCACAAACACAATACTTTCCCCTTCACTTTGATCATAGCCCTACACTGTGGACACTTAAATGTTTAAAATCCCCAAAAATGTCTTTGAAGACCATGGTCGATGCAGCTGTAAATCATTTCCCTTTCAAGGGCCTTCAATTTGGAATTCTCTGCCCCGGTCATTGAGAGAAACAGAAAATTTTGTGGACTGTAAACATAAGCTTGCATGACAGCCATCTGTTTACGAACATAGTTTTTTTTTTTTTTTTTCATTTTTTATTTTGATTAAACAATGTATTGGTGTGTCCAGTTTGTATGTAAACTCTAGGTATTGTATGATTCAGTATTTAATTGGTATGAAATACATGTAAAATACGGCTGTTGTTCGGGGACACTGACAGTACTCCAGTGACAAAGCCGAGTATAGAAAATACTGAGTTGTGTTCACTGTTCAACCACATGTATAGCTTTCGGTGCGGCCTACATGTAAATGTTCTAGAGGGCCTAGAGCTTCGTCTTCAAGGGGATGGAGAGCTATGTATTATCATTACTATTACTGGTAACCACCATCTATCTGTGTCCACCTAACCAGTTTTGAATCATTGTCTGCATTTTAGGTCTTTATTTCAGGAAGTTTCGCTGCTCCAGGCATTTACACCTCACTTTTCTTGTCCTTGTTTCCGTGTATTTTTGTGGCAGGGATGAGTTTTTTTTAGACTTTTGCCCGGGCAGCGGCCTTGTTCGGCCTACTCTTCTGGATTTTCTACTGCCAAGATACAGTATCTTTAACATGCGCAACGTGCACACGAGCCCCTCCAAGTTTTTCGTTCTTATCCGATAGGACTTGGTGCTCGATCCTACCTAGCATGATAGGACCAGGGACAGGAAATTCCCCCAAACTTCCACCATGCCTGCACCGGCCGGGACTCGAACCCGGTACCTTCAGCATGATAGGCTAGCACCTTGACTCTAGACCAACGCGTCCCCAGAACCAATGTCTGCTGAGCTCATTATATGTATTTTAAAGAACATATGATGGTGAGATGCGGATGTGTTGTGCCATCATATCTATCACAAAGTGAAATGGCAAAGAGAGACAAGGGAAGCGCATATCCGTACAACATGTTGTACTGATGTGGACAGTGCATCTCCGTACAACGCACACAATTCGATGACGTAGAATACACACCGGAATGACCTTGTTAATTTGCATAGTTTTTAAAAAATATGAATCGGCTTAAGAGCAAAACAATCCGACTTCAGCTGCTCGGAGATTGCGTGATCTGCGCTAATAATATACTTGAGTGTACGCCGATCACCAGTGGCTACCCCAGCCCCTTTTCGCCTGATTAGTCAATCTGACTACCGCCCATTGATACAAACTGACTAGACCCTCAAGCCCCCAGGTCCATCTGACTATTCCATGTGTTGTCACTTTAAATTCGTGAACACCATATTACCAAGTTTTGTTTCAGCAAACCTTCACCAGTCGCGCTTTTTGGTAAACATGTTGTACGGACATGCACTCTCCATATCCATACAACATATTGTACGGATATACACTTCCAAAGAAAAGGTTCTATGTTGTAAAACCCCCCGTTAGAAACCAACAAGTGAAAAAAAAAACAACAACATCAAAATAAGTCGTAAAAGAATAGAAAGGGGGGAAAAAATCCGCAAGCTCTGGACTCGCAATAGATAAGACTTGAGTGTCCTTTTGTTTCTAATTAAAAAAAAACAACAACAGATTAAATATTACAGTTTCAATTTATTTGCCCGAAGAAGGTCCTTTTGTGACTGAAAGATTTGTGTGTGCATGGGAAGGGGGAATTATTGTAAGAGCTGTTGTTATAAGTATTAAGTACCGTATGCACCCCAAGAGTTTTGTGCTACTGCTAGGGGTGCGTACGTATACGTACCTATCAAGACTACAGAAAGAGACTAAAAGATACACAGAGAGTGAGAGAGTGAAGCAGAAAAAAACAAACACAAGAACGGGAAAAAGAACAAGGATAAAAAAAAAAAAAAGAGTATAAATATCGGGTCATAGAGAGAATGAGAGACAACGAGACGAGGTAAGAAAACAGAAAGAAAAAAAGGAGAGAGAGAGACAGCAAGAGAAAGAAAGAAAGAGAGAAGTGGAGGGGAGAGGAAGAGAAGAAGAGAAAGAAAGAAACGGACAGATAATGAAAGACACATCAAACATTCATACCCAGACAGTATGTTCACTGCAACACACACTCAAACCCACAAAAGACTATTGTGTAAACACAAACTAAGTATTACTGTGTATTATGAATATTTTATTCAGGAGTCATGATAATATGATATCAAAAACAAAACAAAATACATGAATTACAAGTAATATATACACTGTATTATTAAATTACTGTAAATTGTATGAAGCAATGCCAAAGAAAATAAAAACATCTAACAAATAATACTTTTGATCAACAACTTTAGTAGAAGAAATAGCGAAAAAGTAAATGTTTAAATGATAAAACTGCAGAGGTAAAAATCAGATACACTGATATATATGCTAATGTAGATGTCATGATGTCAAAAGGTCATGCTCTAATAATTGTCTGTGGCACCATAGCACCTATAACAAACATACGGTAGACACAGAAGAAGAAGTGGTAACCGTGGAGATTTTCTTAACTATGTTTGTACACTGTAAATATTAACCAGGGCCCCTTCCTTTCTAATCTATCATTTTATCAACAAAAAGACACAAAAAAGCTCAGGTATAAATGATTATTTCCCCTTCCCCCATTTCGATAGATTTTTTTTTTTTTAGTTTTCTTTTTCATATCACGTTTGTTTGGTTCCACACAATTAGTAAATCAACACTGAATCCCACCCCACCACACCTTTTTGTAAAACCATGTCTACAGTAATGTTTTGGAATTCGCTGATTTCCAAGCACAACGAATGATGATGTCACCTTAAACTGTGCTCGCTACTCAAGTGACAAGAATTCCAGCAAAGCGAACAGACTGGCCAAAGACCCATTGCACCTTTTAAAAACACCGGAAGAAGGAATATTTTCTTTCTTTTTACAAAACAAAGACAGGAAATGCCAGAAATACTAGGCTATAAAACACGGCATGATGATGTAGAGACAACTTTGAAAAATGTTTCCTGGACATGACTTGAATATATTAAAAAATAGGCTCACAATTCCATTCGTCCCTCCAACTGAAAAGTAGGTCATTCTTAAAGAAATTTAGTTGAACGCTCCATAAATTTTTAGATTTTGTGATTGTCTCGGAGTTCTGTCGGTAAGTTTGGCAGGCAACTCGCTTTTATTCACTAACAGTATACATGTACCAATCTTCTCATGCAAACTGGCGTTGCTGTATTAATATATATCAGGACAAACTACACTATGCCGAAAGCCTTTTAGATGCAAATTTCTACCTATGATGTAATGGACAATTTGCATTCAGGCTTGATGGCTGCTTGATGTTCACATAATGACAACATCGATTACTGAGTTCTGATACAGAATTCGCCCACTTGCATGACCCCAGCTGGTGAATATCCAAATATTCCCGCTGCAGGCTATTCCCAGACTGTGATAATAGGGCTTGATGTAAGTAGATCTCACTGTGCTTGCAGCTGACTAAAGTACATGTAGCATCCTTTATTAGTTCTACAGGTGTATAGTTTTGTGTAACTCGTTACCACGGACATCGAAACTAAACATTATCTCATGGAAAACACTATTCATACATGTAGTAATATTGTATTTTATTATGGTTGGCAGTTGAGCCCATAAACTCCTACTCTGTCATCATGTCTTGTCTAGTCTTGTATAATATTATGATCTGGAGGTATTACCTTCCCATAGTCCTGCATGTAACTGTACAAGGTTATTGACATACACGTTAACCACATTAAAAATTTACTGAATCCCCAAACGTTGCTAATACCCCCCCCCCCTTTTTTTTCAAGCCACCCATAGTTCAGCCCAAGCCGTCCATAAAAAAAAAAAAAAAACTCTTCCATTCACACCCCAAAACCAACTTCCGCTTTGGGGGGGGGGGGGGGGGGGGGAAATTCATTATGCCTGTAATGCTAAGTGCGATAAAATAATATAAACCAACGATTATGAGTTTGGCAGAAAAAATGTATATCATATAATTATATTCAAGCCACGCTTGACGTTAGGTGACTCTTGTGGGGAAAAAAGTGTACGAATGACTTGCGACGTCGCGAGATGCTGATGCCGAAATAACGAACGACAGTAACCCTTGCGGGAGATAACTGTACATTTAAAGAATGCACTGCTGTAACTGTAAGTACAGACGCAATTACTTCCCCGCACAACATGAGCTTGAACTATTTATCTCTCTACGATCCTTGAGCTCAGGAACATGGGCTGGTGAAAACCTTGACCGACTGACCACCATCATTATGTCACTAATATAACTAGAGCTTCAAGTGACAGCCGCTGGTTATGTGACGAACACTTACAAATAACCAGCTGAGGCAAGAATTGCAGAAAAATAAGTGGGAAAAAAATCATATATATATTTATAATACATCAATAAAAGCAAAGCCAACTATGGGAGAGTGGACAGGTGATGTTGTGATACTTGTAATGCTTATATTAATCATTCTGATAATTACAAATAACAAAACTCAGCAGAAAAAGAAAAAATGAAAACAAAACAAAAGATACTCTGATATGATGCTGAATTGTCATGATTATACTCTGAACAAATACACACATGCTCTGAAACAGGGAAAAATAATGTAGTGTTGATTCTGATGATTAGTGGAGAGTAGACAAACCACACTGCAGGTTTGGGAGTGAGCACAGAATTTGAGAACCTGAGCATGCACCTTTAAATACCCAGTCTCCTCAGTTTTCAACCTCTAGAGCGCAGAGTTCACTGATCAATGAAAACATGTGAAAATTAATGTCACTTAACCCTTTGTGTACCACCCACCTGACCATGTTGGCATTTCAAAATACCCCTCCCCCTGAGAAAACGTTCTAAATATTAGGTGTGTTCACAAAAAAAATTAAATAAAATAAGTTTCTTGAAATAAACCACAAAAAGTATATATTTTCATGGAGGAAAATGAACACAGAAACTGTTAATGTAACAAAACTGGAGACATGTATCATTCTGAAATTTATCTGATTTTCATTCTTGAAATAGTTCAGAGCGTTAGACCCAGGCTGTTCATTGCTCTAGATGACAAAATAGATTCAGAAAAAATACTCTCCGATCTAGGAGAGCTCGATATCCGGGCTTTTCATTAAGGGAACCCAATCTATTATCGTTAGAAACGGAAGTAAACATAATAAGTTCCTGTCGCTTGCGTTACGAAAAATAAAAACACCGGGGGTCACTGCAGGCCGCTATGGCTGCATGTTGCGAATCCCCGCAGCTAAATTTGTAGGCCGCTATAGCGGTCGGTGGTACACAAAGGGTTAAGTTAAAAGTGATCAGAGATAATGCCAAGAAAATTCAGCTCCTTCAAAAAGCTGTGGGTCAGAATGAACTCGAGACCACATAATCGGAGCTCTAATTGAAATATTCTGAAAACCACAGAACTTTTTGTCTGATATCACAGTGACTCATCATTATAAACCTTAGTGCACTCTTACACAATACAGTGTAAGCTCCAAAAACTGTGAAAAACATGAAAGTCCACAAATTTACAGTAGTTTTTGTGCCCCGGAACAAAAGTTGAGTTTTCAATGGTGAACTGTACCCTTTTAATCATGTTGTGGATCATTATGCTGTTGGATTGTGTCATTGGCAATTTACTACTGTGTCACTGTGCCAGTTATTATAAAATAATTTCACCTTATCACTGTGTTCATGATATTTCGCCATCAAACCATTGTGTCTATGGTACATTAATACTATGTTTCACTGCGCTCATTATGTCAGTCAACTGGTTATGTTTACAATAATTCATACAACTGAAAATTTCCTGGACAAAGTTCAATGCTATGCATTTACATAAAGAGCATTCACTTGATTTGAGATCAGAATGTTTTACGTTCCATTCCTTCTCTTTCATTAAGACTCACTTCACCCAATAAGTCTTTACTCTTTCCTCAAACCCTGTTCTCACATTTAGGAATGAACTTTATTAAGGAGGTTACTCAATGCCGATCCACTCAAATGCAGGTCAATATGCCAGCTATTCAAAACCTGCAACATGATGATAACTAAGGAGAAAGACACAACAAAAATAATTTCTGTGGTCAATCTGAACAGACTCAAGCTGCATGTTTTCAAAAGTGAGGAATCTGGGAAGATGGGTCAGATTTTCCACCAACTCCCTGAAGAACCTGGCACAAATCATATGTAGTTCACAGCGGTGGAAAATTCAGTACAAGCAGCTTGTCAATGGTCCAGTTCTCTCAACAAACTGGCCCAGACTACAAGCAGTTCACAGCAGTAGAAAATCTGGGAAGATAGCTCTGATTAATGTCTCTTTTTACTCCATACAATGGAAGAAAATGCGAGAAAATGGACACGCTGAAGGCAAATTTTTAAAAAAGTGAGACATATGCACACACATGTATGTAAAAATTAAAAAGTATCTACAATTGAATTGGACCAACTTTTCAATGGGAATCACAAATTTGTCAGGAACTGTCTTGCACAAATAGATAATATACAAGCATAAACTTAAAATGGGACAAAAGTAAAAGGACAAAAAATTATCTACACAACCCTGAACAACGATCAGACCGCAGTAACAAAATTTAAAATTTGTAAAACCATTTCATAATACAAAAACGAGAGCAAGAACAATTCATTAACCAGACATTCCAAAGGTTCTTGTGAAAAGCTGCCTTGTATAGCTACAAGATAATACAGCTATGCCCGACATCTGTTACAAACTGCTGTCTGCTAACAAAACATCTAAAGTCATATTTTATCACTATTTTGGTGAACGAAAGAAGAAGAAGAAGAAGAGGAATCACAATTCAGTTGCTGATACTTTTAAACACCTGTGCAGGTATGCACTCTCAAGACTGGGTGATAACAACACATTCACCTTATTGAGCTCCCAAAGACATGAAAATCCTTGTTTGTGCCTAGCTGAAAGTAAACTCCACTGACCACTCTCTCAAAATAAACTGAGCAGTGGACTACTAGCCAGTGTCATTTGGATAAGTGGACAGTTTCATTTTTCATCTGAATGCACCAGTCAGATAAAAGCAAATCATACTTCAGCCCTGCGGCTTTATTCCTGAAAGCATAAGTTTTGAAACATGGGATGCATGATCTGTTAAACATATTGCTGAGAAAAACTTGCTTGGTGAACCATTTCAATATACCATACACTTCTTGAGGGTGGAAACTGATGGTCTCAGGCATTAAACATAAACTTGAGGATGGAAACTGATGGTCTCAGACATTAAACATAAACTTGAGGATGGAAACTGATGGTCTCAGGCATTAAACATAAACTTGAGGGTGGAAACTGATGGTCTCAGGCATATAACATAAATCTGATGGTGGAAATTGACGGCCTAAGACATAAACCGCAAAAGTGTAGAAAGATCAACTTCACACAAGGAAACAAAAACCAAAATAAATAGGGAAAGCCTGAAGTGAGACACATTTTGATTGCAATGTATTTTCTTTGCTTTTCTATTCAAGTCTTTAGAAACATCTACATGATAGAAAATGAAATTCTTTAATTTCCACAAAAAACAAAAAAACATGGAGCTGGACAGGAAGTGCCTGAGACCATCAAAATCCTTAACATCTAAACAGAAATTCTCATCCATGCAAGGCTGGACTTCAAGAAAGAAGCATCTTCAACATCATAACATTATTTCCTCAGTGGCAACTCCTACTTTATGCTGAGCTCACTGACAATTTTGTTTCTTTTTGATTTAAGTACACGTGGTGGTTTGTTCTCATATATAAAATAATATTTCATTTACAATCAGTTACTTGACTAGTAATGCATGATTCTTTCTTTGTCATTTAATACACTCTACATACATAGGTGACAAAATATGACCACTATCAAACTCAACAATACACCAATAAAAAAATCAAATTATCACAAGTGCAAAAGAAAAATATGCGAAGAATATGGGGTTGGTCCTGAATTTGTGTTCACGTACTTTTTTTTTTTTTTTTTTAAAGTTAGTCAATACTGGATGGGTGGGAAGAAAAAAAAAAGGTGGACTGCAAACACAAATATTGTAAATACATGAAATAGCACGGGTATCAAGGTATGTCTGTGGAATTCTGTGTTCATAATTTATATGTTAAATGTGTTTAATACAATGAAAATGAATCTGCACTTGAAACATAACCCAACTGGCCAAAGTGAGATAAATGTCCTGACTCTAGCAAAAGGGGAGTAACAAATTTAACAGGGGAGGTAACACACTTATAAAAAATCATGATTCTGGATTAGTTCTGAGGGGATCGGTGGATTCAGGGGAGGAAACTATGAGCTCGTGTTCCAGACATTATCCATGCAGAGCCATATAGACAGAGATGTGCAAAAACATACCATGACCTAACATATAACAAGGTTCGAAGTGACATGTAAAGTATATTATGTGGCAGATAAGACCTTGTTATTCCTGAGCCATGATGTATGTGTTCTACTGTTCGCTCTACACAAAAGCAGTTTCCAAAATCCTTGCCAGTTGATAAGGACTGGAAAATGTCCAATTATGAAATTTTAACTGCCATACGGCTAATTATTATTTTCTAAAGTCTGATACTATATCTCATTTTGGTTAGTTAAGCCTCCAGTGGAAATCTATAATATTGTAGATATAGAAGTAATAAGTATTTACAAAAAAAAGATTTTACAAGCAGTCTTTCCGGGCTTAAAAAGAAACTTCTGCATTACAAAGTTGCATTATGATATGCAGAGGCCATCAATCAAGTCCCGAATGAAAAAAAAATGAATGATTCCAGGATAAAATATTAAAGAATCAATGCTGTGAGTAGAAAAATTAAATTATACAATGGAAAGTCTGAAAAAATTCCATGATGTATAAAATGATGTGACCCTAAATAAATACATGAATAAAAATGTTGCAAAGGTTGCAAATATTGGGGTGGGGGAAGCAACAAGGTATTAATTGCAAAATTTCTCGCAAATAGCATTTTCTCCATGGACCGAATATGCTCAAGTCTAAATGACAAAGGAAACCATTTGAAACAAACTAAATGTTCACAGTGGACTGATGTAACCAAATTTAAGACTGCCAAGCACACACAAAAAAAAAAGAAATCTGTGTCACAAACATTACGAACCAGATAAGCTCAGTCTAAAATGCAAGGTCAAGTTCTGTATATTCTCATAAGCTTCAGGAATTCTATCAGAGGACTGAAATTGTCCAGTGCTTACATGAAATAAGGCATCAATCACTTGTCATGGTCAACAACATAATTTCACACCAATCATGTCAAAATCCACCTGCTTCATTTCCCTTAGCTAACAATCTCCTGCCCAAATGTTGACAAATTACTTTTTGAAAAAAAAACAACAGAAAATCTGTAGGGTCACAGCAGGGCATGAAACAAAGTTAGAATGTGACAAAAGAGAAAAAAAAAGGGAGAGAGAGAGAGAGAGAAAAAAGTTGTATGTTTCAAAGCTCCACTGATGCCGAGTTAGAATGAGTTGTGAACAGGCCGAGAGACAACCGGCTGTATAAAGAATATACTAAATTAAAATGTGGCAAAAAGAAAAGAAAGAAAAAAAAAGCTGTACTCCACAAAACCCCAATTTAGAAACAAATAACGAGAATTATAATGAATTTGCAAAAAGAATTTTAAAATTATTTTCCAAATTAAGATTAGTTTCCGTGTTTATTTCTGATGTGGGGGCTTTGCACATTACAAATTTTTTCTTTTTTCCTCACATTTTAATTTTGTGCCCATTAACCTACTGTGATCCCACAGCTTTTTGGTCATTTTTTGACTGTACAAAAGTACACAGACCAACTCTGGCATCAACAACAGGGTCTGATCCAGTTCGATCATCAAACAAACCTAGTTTATCCAGGCCACCCAGAATGTGGAGATGCAGGCTTCAAAAGCTGGTGTTTAACTAGTTTCTTCTTCACTGGAAGAATAACTCTTTTTCACAAAACATGGACAGGAAAAGATGGGAATGTCAAACTATAAAATGTGGCATGGAAAAGATAGGGCTCAGCTTGAAAAAACTGTCCTGACTTTGCATAATACGAATATGTACCCACAATGTCATTCATCTATCACAAACTACGTTTATTAAGGGGGTGTGAAAACTATGTTTCCAGGTTGACTGTTGTCAGTGACTGTAGGATTTTATATTAAAGATATAGGTGAACAGTGAATGCAACTCAGTATTTTCTCGCTTCGGCTTTGTAATCACACTACTATCCCCTAACAATAACTTTCTAAGTTGTTATGGTTGTCACAAAGTTCTCAGCACAAGTTTTGCGGCTCGCTCTCATATTTATAAAGACTTCCACAGAATTCCAAATTTCCTCCAGGACACCGGGTCATATGGGAGAAATACTCAAAGCTTGGGCTTAATCATATTTTGGTTTGAACATATGCAAGTTTTGTTACTGTATTTCTTTTCTCACCTGTTTCACATACGTATGATTTCTCGAAATATTGTCAAATCAAAACATAAACACAAAGGGATTAAAGACAGGATGTGGACTCGGAAGATGAGACAACCTCTTCAGGCATAACTCAAAAATCTTCTCCTGAAATCTCAGGGCCAGCTTCAGTGGAAGTCAACGCTCCTACTGCCTAGTAGAAGGCACTTTCTTTTCTTAAATGTCTATATGACAAACACGTATCTTACAACTAACTTCCCACCGCACCCCCCTGCTGCCTAAGGCTGGCCCTGAGTGTCACACATAAATAAATATATATTTAAAAAAAACTGGACAGTGACATGGTAGAAGTGAAAATATCACATTTGAGTTTTCACAAAAAACACGTGGGGAAAAAAAAAACCCTTGTCAAAATATTTAAAAAAAAAAAAAAAAAAAAAAGTGGAACTGGCAGCAAAAAAAAAAAAAAATATAAATAAATATGTCAAAACCAGCAGTTAAGTTAAAAAAAATAATAAAAAGAAAAAGTCATATTCTCAAAATCAAATAGATACATTTCATTGTTTTATCCCCTTTTCTTTTCATTGTTATGATTTGTTCTGGTAACTCACACCCATCTGATATATGTAATGGAGATCAGTGACAAGGTACAGGGCGCAGCCAGAATAGACAGACATTCATCTTTCTTTTCATTCCTCATTGTCTCTTTTGCCTTCACTGATTTGTCTGTCCGCAGGCAAGTACAAGCAGCAGTCAGCAGGTCATGTCTTTTAAACAAGTTTACATGAACAAGACCATTTAAAATTTTTTTTTTTAAATGATAGATGTCTTTTCAACCAATATACTTTGTCTCTGTGGTTAGATGAAGCATCTATCACAATGTGAAGCAAGCATCTACAAGTTATGCTTGTCCAAATACAAAACTGCTACAAACTGTTGTACAACTGAATGTTCACTTTTCACAGTGGAAAAAACAGAAATACAACTTTTTTTATTATGAACTATTCACAATGTCTGTATGCATTTCAAGGCTGTTTTTATATCACCGATACATACTGACATATTATATAAAATAAAGTGCACTGTGATATGCAAATCAACCATATATATGCACACATAACATAATTTGTACTGTTGCTGGTATGTCATACTGCAGTGGAGATGAGATCCATTAATGTAGGCTTGAAACACAGACAACAGGCTCCGACATCACAGATTCAGTCTGCATGCTGCTAGGACGAGCGGGCCAGGAGGGGAACTTTGACAAACAAGAACTGGACCCATCCCAAGAGAAGATTCCAGAGAGAATGAAACACAGGGACACGTTTGACTAACAACCGCCACACAACCACTGCAGCTATTACTTTTAACAAACTCTGGATACGCTGAAGTCTGAAAAATAAACACATCAAACAACATGAAGAACAGCATAATTTCTTTTTTCTTTAGCAATTCTAATTCTCCATCCATCATTTTCTCTTAAGACACATGAATGTTTTTTTAATTAAATTTGTTATTTATATTTTGAGTAACAATTGAACACTTGAATTAATTAAATCAGAAACATTTACTCTTGGTAGCCAAGGTCTTGGGCAACTTCAGCAGATCTGCCAACTTCGAGACATATAATTCAAAAAGATCAGAAGGCAAACAAAGAATCACCAATTCAATATAAAATAAGTAACCATCACTTTAGCGGTGGGCAATACAAAAGTTGAAAACGACAACACTCTCTGAAAAAGCAAGTATATCAGTCACAAAATTTTGAAAACAAAAACACTTTCAAGTTACTGAAAACATTAGGATTGAACCTCTTCAGTCTGGACTTCACATTTTAAAAGCGGGGGGGGGGGGGGGTGTGTGTGTGTGTGTGTGTGTGTGTGCGCGTGTGTGTGTGTGTGTGTGTGTGTTTGTCAATGTTCACACACTATCTTCAATCTCCAGTTACAACCCTCTCCATTATCCTACCTCTGAAGTGCTAGCCTTGCCCTGGGCAGCTGAGAGATATCCTCTTTCAGTACAAACTGCTGGACTCCCAGACAATAGTTGACCATGTACTTTTTCCAGTCAATAATTCGAGGGTCAAAACAAAAGGTACGTTTGTCCTCTTCAGACATTTTATCCAGCAACATAAAGATGTTATCATTATGGAAGTGCCACTCGTTGGACGTGAAAAACTCCAGAGTTGTCACTGCCTTCGATAAGCGATCCTGGATTTTAACAAACCTGTCATGAGTAGAAGTGAAATCAAATTACTTTTTCCTGAAAGCAGTTGTTCACAGAAACAACAGTCCTACAAATACTGCACCTAACACAAAATGTAGACTTTGATAAAATAAACTTAAACATACAACACACAAATATGCCCATTTCAATATGAAATGTGACAAAATCAAAAGCGTTGTGACTTGTCCATTTCCAATACATGACAGACCAGCTGACCACTTACATTGGCTTCTTTCCAGTGATTCGCAAGTAAAAATCCATCACATAGGCTGGCATCATCTGATCAAAGAACCACATGAAGTCTCGCCAGAATCTGAGGATGAAAAGCAGAACAACATGACAATAAAATTCTATTGGTTTATCAGAATCATTCACATCAAAAGATAAGGAACCACATGATGCAGTTAGTTCTTCTAGTCTTCAAAAAACCTTCTGAGCTTTTCGCAGCCAGTCAGATCACAAGATGGGGTGTATACACTATTGAACTGAAAAGTTCATTTTGCACAATGAGGGTATTACTTCACAATTCACTTTTAGAAATTATGGTCTCTAATGACAGTCAAGTAATAAATATGGTAATTACGCCAAAAACTGCAGCCAGTTTCAAAAATTACTATTATAATCTTTCATCAAAGTCTAACAAACAGAAGTTAATTTATGAATAACTAAGCTCAACAAGGAGACTACGGTTCTTAGCTTAAAGTGAATAATTTTGAAGAATACTGAATTCCATCTGAACTAGACCATCAGTATAAGCCAGTGTTTCTCAAGGTGGAGCGCATGCCCACCAGTGGGGCACGGGGCTTCAGAATGGGGCGTTGGTATTTCTCATACAAATCTTATTTCATAGTGTATTTTAACTTAACTGTGTAGATAAACTGTTGTTTGTTTATGTCATGTTGGTGGTTTCATTGTTGGGCTTGGGTTAAAACAGATGCATGACTTTAATGGCTAAGCACAACCTAGGTGGAATCTTTCTGTATATACATACTGCACGCTAACTTTGTCCGCGCATGGTTAGAGCACGTTTTTTTTTTTTGTTTGGAACCCTGAAGTGAGGTGCAGGACATAAAAGATTGAGAAACAGGGGTACAGGCCAACATACACACATTAGTATACATAATGTGTTTCTATAATCTTACAGTGACAGGGAGAGAGCAGAGGAAGGAGCAAAAACCTCAGAATTCTATGAATGCATGGAAGCCCTGGATCCCTGACTGCTAAAACTAACAAAAAGGTCCAAACCAAGGACTGGTGCTCCGCAGGAACTTTAAAATAACATTGCAGGACTCCATTCTCAAATTGTTTTAAGGTCCAGAATTATTTTCATTTTCATCTACCCACTGTTGTTGCTGTTGATATTAAAAGTGGTTACTTACGTGCTGAGAGTGAACCTGGGGTTAGGCACACGGGCCATGTTGTGACAGGGGTTGTTGGTGAAGTTTTCCTTCAGCAGGGAGGCTGCAAGGAAACAGATGTAAACTGTTATTTTTGCCTGCCAAGTTAGGTGGCTGGGTGGTTAGTAACAGTTTTCGTGTCTTCAAGTGAACAGATGTCAAAAGCCCCAGGGATATTGGTTTCTGTACCGATTTCTTAAATTTTCACACCTTCATAGCCACCTGTTACAACTCTAACGAGTTCTCATTTACTTATTGTGCACTGTCACCCCCCCCCCCCCCCCCACCAATGTATCCCACCTGCTGCCACACTCTTCTCCCGACCCTGCCCAAGACTACCGTAATTTTCGGTGTGGTCGGCAAAAGTTGACTTAATGTTTTTTTCTTTCTCTTTTTCTGGCAACGGGGAGATTTCAATGGAAACCGGGGAGAGCGGGGTTGTATTATTAAAACGGGGAGACTCTCCGCAAAAGGGGGAGACTTGGGAGGTCTGCTTCACGTGCGAATACGGTTTCAAAATAGTTGTCATAGCACTACATTCTACTCAAACTTATTTTGTCAAGTATTTCTCTGATGAAATTTTTACCTCGCCAATGAACCAAAATCTCACTTCGACTGAAATCCTCTGAAAAGCTGACTATTTTCATCTATGAAACAAATTTGCCCCAAACAACCTGACCTTACAGCATTCACCCTTGATGCCCCATATAGACTCACCCATGGCTCCCCAGGTGAACTTGTTGATCTGCCCACTAGTACAATTGTACACCAACACATCCTTTGGTCTGCAGGGAAAAAATCAATGACAAAAATTCATCAGTTTGAGATTGGGTTTCCACTGAACAGCATGTCTGCATATTAATGGTTATCTGATAGTAACCCATTGCATTTTGCATGCAAAATCTATTTGTTCAAATTTTAAAGTATTTACAATAACAAAAGTATGTACTCTGTGCTATGAGTGAGCTGGTCTCAACAGTGGTGAAAGACATGAAAGGAAGCTTTGTTTGGTTATAACAATCTCTCAGAACAGGAATTCATTAACAAGGCCTTGTCAGATGCCATGTAGGTCACAAAACACAGGAGATCAAGTGAAAAGGATGAGAGAAAAAAAATTGTTTGTACTCCTTACAATTTCAGAGAGCTCAATGTTGATGATAAGAAAGCACATTTTATATACAGATTTTGTTTGTTTTGCCTTTCATGTTCTAATCACTACAGTGTCTACTAAATACCTCAACATAACAAGTGCACGCACAACAGTTTTACCTCTCCACAGCCGTGTACCAAGCTACAGCTATCATTGCGTTGGTCGCTGTGTCTACAGGGATAACATCGGCTGTACAATAAGCATTGCCTTGCATGATAAACAACATCCCTTTACCAATCTGAAGAGAGCCAAGAGAAACCAATGGATGCATTCAATGAAGAACAAGACTGAAGTCTATTCTCTGAGTCATTCCACACACTTGGATGCACGCACATGATCAAAGGACCATGTCTTCTCATGTGCAGAATCCATTTCAAAATGGTCTCTATATTACTTCTTTCTGCCTCTTATTCATTATTTCTGCAGTTCTTGAACATAGTAAATACATAATAATCTCAGCAGAAATTTTCACCACATGGAGGAATGAAAAGCCTCTTGAAGGCAGACAATTATCATATAAATTTTTTTTGTCCATTTTAGAACTTTTTCATTTCGTTGTTTCACATCTTCAGCAAGAACAAACCAGGGTCATCTGTAGATTTTAGTTGACTTTTTTGCAATCTCTCCTTGTCACACTCTTCATAATGACAACGACAAAAAATTCCCAGTCAATTCATGTCTAAAATAGAACAGCAGAAAGTTCATCAATTATATTCATTTTGCTCATGTATCCAATGATGACACAGTCTGTCATCAAACAGTTAAGCTGTACAAATTTCCACTAAAACTTCTGAAAAGTCTTATTCTATCCATTTACACTGACTTTTCAGGAAAAGCAAAAAGCTGTTTTATCTTAGCACAACTGGTCGAGTTACAATGCACTTTTAAAAGTTTACTACTAGATTAATTTTCGATTTATCAGTCTGTAAACAAGATCACTTGACCCGGTTTGGATATTCGAAAATAAAGATTTTAAAATTTTTTAGTAACTAGTCTTAGGGAATGGTGACACTACATTTTTCACAATGTGACAATAGTGTGAAAATTACATGTCTAAACCAGAAAATTACAACAAATCAGCAGATGCAACATTATGAAGATCCGTGATCTTGTCTGGATTGTGTGCATGAGAAATTTGTTATTTGTCAACTTACAGCAGCTAGCAGTCCTGTTGGGCCATTCAGATTGTCCACCCATCCCTGTGAATACATAAGAGGAAACTTCAGAACTCAATTAATTTATAAAAAAAATAAAAATAAAAAAACACAGAAAAGCTACAAGGTCACAGCAGGGCTTGCTTCTACATTAAATTGTGGCAAGGCAAAAAAAAAAAAAAAAATCTATTTTGCAAAACCCAACAGAGTAACACTAAATGTTAAAAAAAAAGTGTATTCAAAAAGAAAATACAAGACAATACAATATTCAAGCTTTTTGTCAACATAAAGAAAAAAAACAAAACTACTCAGTTCCACTCTACAGTGTCATTCCACAAAGGACGCTTCCTTCAAAGCTGGATTGTCTCAGATTAGGTCTGAATTACTAATACCTCAGACTGATTAGCCTGTATTCAGGTAATTACAAAAGCAACACCCATTTAGGGCTGACAGAAGTGGAGACCAATCAGCCACACAGAAACTTTGTTGAGTTTCCTCTACACCAGTAATCATTTTTCACTCACTGCAGACCTTTCCCGTTGCATCAACAGAATGCCTCACATTGCCATGGACCCAGTGGGATCAATTTTCATAAGTTTTTCAACCTATACCATTCCCATTAGAGTGACAGGAACAGCCCTTTATGCTCAAGAAGCCTTTCATTTCATTTTATGTGAAGTTTCACAGAAGTCAGATTGTAACTGTGAATAAAGCCATTTTAAGAAAGATATCTCTCTCACACACACACACACATGCACACACAAATGCACGCACGCACACACACACACGCATTGTGTACACACACACACGCATGCATGTGTACACACACGCACCCATCTCTCAGGCTGAAAACCATCACAATGGCGTCAAAACAAAATTCTGAGAGGACCAATGTCTTTTTTATTTGATAATAAAGATGATTATGGTGTATCAAATGTTGATGATATGCATCATGAAGTAAATCTAGAGCTAGATCCCTATTGTGCACCGAATGCGGAGATTTTTATTTCAGTCGCTGAAGGTCATTATGAACTGAAAAAAAGGGCAAATTTTAAAAATTCACAAACAAAAAAGTATTAGACCTAGAGTATTTAAGTTCTGTTTATTTTTTTGGATAGAACAATACTTTCATCGTTAATTTTTTCAAATTTCATAGAGATTGACTGATTCAAAGTCACACGATGATTTCTGGAAAAAAAATCCTCAAAATGGCCAGTTTCTTGCAGTTGTGAAATGTCAAAAATGCCCAGTCTTCAGTGAGTTAAGCTTGCAGGTAGGAATTCACTGCCCATGAACTCCAAAGTCTCATTTTACAGTCTCATTAACCACCAAACACTGCCTCTGAGAGAAAGAGACTAACAAAATGTACAAGCATGGAAGTGTAGGAATGCCAGCATGTATGTGCAGTATGTGTATGTTAGAGTGGTGGTAGCAGTCTCGAGGGAGGGACATTGATACAAGATAGTTTAGTCTTTTCACATAATGTCTCTAGGGAAGGACACTGATAGAAGACAGCTAAACCTTTTCACATAATGTCTCAAGTGAGGGACATTGATACAAGACAGTTTAGCCTCTTCATATCATCTCTCACCACACCTGGGTGATCCAACTTACAATCAATCAATATGCAGCAGGCTCAATTGAGTGAATCTTCACCAAACCTTCCAGGCCAAGCCACTCAAACCCTGAGTTTGTGAAGTTTCCCATTACACACTGTGCAACATATGGTCACTGTAGAGCAGGCATGGACCATCTCACATTTTTGCTATTTTCCAAATAATTGGTTCTATAAACAGACATAGACTCAATCTTGCTAAAAATGTCTGTTGTGTTCCTATTATTGGTGGGTGAATATTTTGACCATGAAATCTTTGCTTTTACAAGTCATTCAAATCTTCAGTAGCGAAGAGTTCAGCCCTCATTTTCTCAAAACATAGCAAATGTGGGATGGCCCATTCTTGCTCTAAGGCGACCATAATTTATGTTTAAGTTCAAAACATTATATTCCTGTCATCTACTCTTAGTAACCGCCGACTTCCCAACTAGTATAAGCAGGATGTGGGGAGATTTGGTTAAAAAAAAGTGGGGAGATTTCACAAAAAGCGACGAGTTTACCATAACCTCTTAGAAACTCGACACATACACAAAGAAAAATTAAATACAGGGACCGTATGAACATAAAAAAAAAAACGTGTTGCATATATCCCCCTTCCCCTCCTAGTTAGTGCTGAATGTGAGGATAAAACTGCTACTCTCAAAATTGCCACCCCTAAGTTTGCAAGACGTCAGTAGATATAATTATGTAAAAACATTTTCCACATGGCTGAAGAAAACTAGGGATAATTTTCACGCTGTATCTAAGCAGTCTGGTCAGTCCAAGCTAGTAATTCAATGCCATAATCAAAAAGTTAGCTTAATCTTTTGGGCACTAGAGTTGTTAACACAAGCAGAAGATAGTCCGCCTGTTGCTTTAATGGCAGATTAATTACAATCAGATAAATTGAGAATCTGTGGGATGGTTTAATATGACAAAAAAAAGTGTTTTTTTTTCCACCAGATAAGACTTTTTAACATTTCAGCAGTATCCCTTGCAGTAAACAGAAAATTAAATAAACCTGCAGCTTTAATGACTACTGGATATTAGAATTTCAATGTGTCACTGTGTGGTCTGAATAATCTGAAACACTACATTTTTTCTTTACCAAAATTCAATGTACCAGACTCCTGGTACTTTTTATTGACAAACTGCCTTGAGATGATTCATTGTCTTTTATCCCATTGTTCTGGTGATGATTCATTTTATGACTTTGGTAAGTGTTGAAAATGAGGGGAAAAATGGTACCATAATGTATAATATCAACACTTGATATTTCAAAACCTTCCTAGGTCTATGAATCTATGTAAAATAAGCCCATGCTGGGGAATCTCGGGCCAATCTCAGGCCGATCCTCCTGTCGACCTGAGCTCAGTTTTTTCCCCCCAGTGATACTACTACTATATATATATATATAATATGCTCATGAGGGCACAACAGTAGTCCTGACTGGCCATCACTTGCTTAAATTACAAGTGCCCTGTTCGAAAAACCGATTAAAAAAAAAAAAAATCAAACATGCTCTGGCATCTCAATAGGGCAATAGATGTCTGACCCAGGCAAGCAGACTGTCTCCATACCACCTTCACTCCCTCACTGGCACTGGGTTATGGCACACTTCATGTAACATCTGCAGTGGACATCAAAGCCAAGAGTGTGACACTTCCCTAGACATGCCGGCGCCAACTAGTCTCAAACTGTTCTGGGGGGGAAAACTACTGAATGGGCATTATCATCTGCTCCCCTCCACCTTATTTCCTACCCAACCCTCCCTACCGCCCCCCCCCCTTCCCCCAAACCGGGTGGGCAGTCCCACACTGCTCAAAGAAAAATACATATACAACTGTATCAGCCAAGCTGCATTATGAAAAAGCATAATCAGTAATTTTTGGTGTGGTGTCAAAACTTGGACTTAATTTTTTTTTCTTTCTCTTTTTTCGGAAACGGGGAGATTTCAAAGGAAAACGGGGAGAGTGGGTTTTTATCATTAAAATGGGGAGACACCCCCCCCCCCCCAAAGGGGGAGACTTGGGAGGTCTGATAACCTATACACGGATTTTCAAACATACCCCAAATTCAGGTGTCTACAGGGTATAATTACTATGAAATAAGAGCATTGAGAAGGAAGGTGAAAGACAAACGTGTGAACCATATGTTGTGAAAAGATTCATTTAGTCATATCTCATGTGCAGTGCTATCAACATTTCACAAGGATCTTACCGGCAAAGGTTCCTCCCAGGATGCTCCAACAATAGAAGGTCTTACAATGGCGACAGGTAAGTCTTGGCTTTCCTCCACCAGCAAATATTCGGCCATGGCTTTAGTGTAGGTGTAGGTGTTTGGACGGGAACCAATCAGCTTGCTGGTCAAGGCCTGGATGGCATCTTTGTCCATCCACCTGAAGAAAGAGAAATAAACAAACACACCGATGTGAGCATTCAATATAACACATGGTGTCAGATTTGTCTGAGACTTAAAAGTTGTGTACACCCCAACCAGGCATTTTACAATTTTAATTACAGCCACTAGATTTGTCTAGTTTTGAACAGAAATAACAATAGATGCTCTCAATTTCAACAATTGATAGCAGACACAAAGGTATTTCAGCCACTATTCATCAATCGTAAGTGCCACTGAACCTAAGTTAACATCCTTAGTGATCAATTCTCAGCTGTTTGAACTAATATACAAAAGCTGATGAAGCAGTCAATACTTACTCTACAGCATCAATGATTTTGTTGGGATGTAGTGGAGGATCGTAAACCACTTCCTTGACCGATTCTTTGTCACAGTTTGCATAAGCTGTTGAGACATGAATTAGAGCCTGCGGAAGAAAATATGATCCATTATTTCATTTCCCCGTAAGAAAACAACTTCGGAGAAGACAGATGATGCCATGGCGAAATGAACATTATACACTGGCTTGTGATTTCATTATTATTTATTCCCTTTGCAGGTTGTACAACAATCTTCTCCTTTCTCCCAATCCTCTCTTGCTCTCCATCACCAATCCTGCCTGGTGAAATACAGGCATACATTATTAGTAACTTGCAACATATAGAAATAATAGAAGAAGCTCAAAGATTTTCTGCCTATCAATAAACACTTCCTACACCTTGTTTGGTGTCATTTTTACACTTAGATTTTACCTCCAGGAAACAATACCTACTATACCTAGGTGAGCATAACACCATCGGAACCTTTACACACAATGGTACACAGGCAACTATCCAATTTTCTCACCTCTAAATTGTTCATTTTCTTGGCCAGTTCAATGATACGTCGCACACCTATGACATTCATCTGTACAGACAATCTGAAATGAACCACATCGTTAGAATGTCAGTGAAAACAAACAATAAGCAATTGGCTAGATAATAAGTTTGGAAATCTGTCCCATTCTGAGTAGCATTAACATGATCATCATTAATTATAATCATTGTACACAGTACAGTTTAAGCACAATGTCTGCTATAGTTCTGCCACACATGATAAAGTACTGTGCAAAAACAATGAAAAAGTACTGTCTGGATCAACATTTACAAACTAAATACCACAACAAAGGTAGAATAAAATGAAAAACAAAGCAGTTTAAAGCCTGCATTAAGGCTGAATGGCTGTACTTTAAATTGACCTCGGATCTTTTTTGTACTATCTGACATTCAGTTTGAGTCTGTAAACTTTTGCCATTTCCTCCTGATAGGTTTTAATTTTACTGGTTCTACTTTTTTAACAGATCCTATGCTGTTTTGATCTCTGGGACTTTACTTGTCCAAGTTGATGATTCACCAAAAGACTGCAGGACACAAAGACTGGTGTAGCCAGACCCCAAATAAAAATTAATGTACAGAAGACAATGAGCTGAAACACACTCTTGATGGGGTTCTCCTTCAGAGGAGATTTCCCTATAGTCCTGCTCTCCAAATTAAGGGGCAAATGTTCTCTCCAGATATCGCGGTCAGGCCTAGTTCTAGTTCAAGAATGCGGCGATTAATGAAGTGGCTAGATCTAGTTGAATGACTGCAGCAGCCGCCAATTCTTCTAGTCGAGCTTTGAACTCCGGGCTCAAAGTTGGAATTCCAGGCATGCCGGCAACCCTGTAGGATCGGCAACAGATGGCCACCCTGTAAAATCTACTGTCATCGTGTTTAGGACATACTCACTTCAGCTCTTCATCAAATTTGACAGTGGCTGCCGAGTGAAAGACAACATTGGTATCCTGTGAGACCATGGCTTCATCCTCTGGGCTGAGACCCAGGTGGGGCTCCAGGATATCCCCACAGACTGGAACTATTCTGTCACTGAGATCAGGCATGTTCTCCCGTAGTTTGTCATACAGCTGTGGAGAAACAGAAACACATCATCTAAACTGTCAAACAAACTGGTTTGCACCCACTGACCTATTAGCACACTCCATTTGTCTTTCTCAATATGTGGGTTATGAAGCTATCATCTGCAGAGGGCCCCAGGTGTGCATCCGTGTATTAGTTCCAAATCTTAAAATGGATTTATACTTTTTCATATTGATATTTAAGGAATCTCTAAATTTGTTAAACCCATAATATATTCTAATGTTGGTCTTCATTGCTGAAACAACAATATAGTCAACAGTGTAATACTGATTGAGTAGGTACTGGTGAATTGTGCCAGATATGCCAGCACAATGAGGCAAAAAGAATTTGGTCAAACACCGACTTATATCACTGAATTGTGAAGGGCACTCTCCATGCAGTGCCTCACTGCAACTTTAACCCGTTGCAAGGACCTTCTTCACCAGTAGGCCGGTGACGCCCTACAGAATGAGTCTGTATCTCTAGTCACAGGCACACAAGCGCAGAGTGCCCTCAAATTTGCTCCGTGAGTTATGTAACCCATGGACATGTTCATGGGGAATTTGGAAAATCAGGAGGGTTTAAAGGGGTTAAGATGCAATGCCAATTTAAATTTGAGAAACACACATTTTGTGATATACAGGGAAATCAACCACTGTTACTGATACGTGTCGATTTAAATCACCAAATATGACCACCACACAATGTTCTGCTGCCATTTTGAGATTGATTACTTCAGTCCTGTTTTCAAAATACACTGCTCACAAAATGTGTGGCGCTCCACAAAAACCTGGGACACACAGGCTGCTTTTGAGATACAGGCCTGCAAGGTAAGTTTTCTCCGTTTCTCTGGTTACTACACCTGACACTTTAAACGGCCATATCTCAAATATTATTTAAGATATTGACTTCAAATAAAAAGCAAACTACACAAAAAAATGACCCTCTTTCATAATAGCTGCATATCTCAAAATGTGACATTTGATCCATGTTACGGGTTTTCCTAGAGCACCACACAAATGTCCCGATCCTGTGTTTTTGCTTATTCAGTAATATATTCCTATTTTATCTCAGCATCGGTACATATTTTCACAAATTACATAAAATTAAATAACTGATGCCAAGACTGTTCACATTATGTCAGTAATATACTACATAATTTACACCGCCAAAGCTGACATCATGCCACAGTACTTCACGATGAAATGCTAAAAAGTGAGGAAATTTTGTGCAGGTTTTATGTCTGCATCATCCCCATGCAAACTCTCTCCCTACCCAAACGCAAATTTTATATGAACACCATTTACTCTATTTAATGTGTAATGAGTGTGGACTTTTTGAAAGTGCAGATTCTGTACTGGAGTACTGTATAATTTACCTTTGAGTTAATGACAGCATCGATCCTCTCCCTGGGGGTCTGACCTTTCTTGGGACGAACTAGAGTGTAACATTTCTTGATTTCTGGGCAAGATCTGAGCAGTTTCTCTAGCAAGACTTTGCCCATGAAGCCTGTGACTCCTGTAATAAAAATGGTCTTGTGTTTGTAGTAGCTGCTGATGCATGCCTTCTGATTGAGCAGTTCCTCTGACATGATGTCTTGCGTCTGGTGTGAAGGGGCCAGGATGATAGAAATGCTTTCAAAATTTCACAAGTGATGGTATTTCTCTCTTCTACAAGTGTCGGCACCCTGTACAATTTCACCACTTTCTGTATCACATAAAGTGGATGTTCTTGACTCAGAATGGAATGTTGACGACAAATATGAAGAAGCTTAATTTGCTTGGCTTCGTCCTGGCTTTCAACTGAAAAATTTTTTTGCCACTTTTTATTTCTGTGTCTGATACTTTTGTGGCTGTTGATTTCCTGAACCTGAAATGACAGAAGAAAAAACAATGTTTACAGATTTATAATGAAATAAAGAACAAGAATTTTGGGAACTGATAGTGATTGTGTTAAGAGTTCTCCATCAGCATGGAGTCCACAGGTTACCGTGGCAAGGTTCCAACTACCTTAGACCATGGCAATGGTTTCATCTTGAGAAATAATACAATATACATGTATGTACATTGTAACTACATTCCTCACCTTCACAGGGATGAAAACTAATGATAGGAAAATTTCAGGAACTTTTGATGTAACCCACAAGCTGACTTTCTTGATGTTATCGTGATATGTAATGGGTGGTCTTCCTTGTTTTCTCTTTGTTTCTGTCTTTCCTTGAAGGATTGATATCATAAGGGCCGTGCTTTTGTTTCGGGCCGCGTGGCCGATGTATGCAAGTCTTCTTTTATTTATTTCAGGTGTTATTCTTCTGGTGGTGCCAAGCTGTTCTAAGATGCTTGTATTTGTTCTCCTTTCTGTCCAACTTATTCTGAGTAGCCTTCTGTAAAGCCACATTTCAGCTGCCTCCAATCTTGTTATGTCTGCCTTTTTGAGTGTCCAGGCTTCACAACCATATAGTAGGACTGGCCAGATCAAGCACTTAAGTATGTTCACTTTGAGGTCCGTTGGTGTGCCTCTATCCTTCCAAATGTTGTTTAGTTGAACCATTTTGTGTTTTGCCATTCCTATCCTTGTTTTTATGTCCTTTGAGCAGCTTCCATCTTGCGATTTATGTGATCCTAGGTATTTGAAATCAGTCACTTTTTCTAGTGCTGTTTTGTTTATTAGTATCTCCTGGTGTTCATGGTGCCCTGTTCCAGTATGCATGACTTTCGTTTTCTTAGCATTTAGGTGTAGGCCTGCTGTCTTGCCCGCTTCATCCACTCTGTGCAACACTCTTTTCATGCTGGTGATGTTATCTGACATAAGAGCTGTGTCATCAGCGTAGCGAAGGTTTGTGATGTTTCGGCCTCCGATCTTTATTCCCATATCTTCTATGTCTGCGTTTCTCATGATCTGCTCAGTATAAATATTGAAAAGATGAGGTGAAAGTATGCAACCCTGTCTGACTCCTTTCTCGATGTTGAAATATGGACAGTAGGAGGGTTAAAACTACAACACAGTGAAACCAGATACACAAAAGATGTCAGCAAAAACATCTACATCTCCAACGACATCACCAACTTGTCATGGGAAAGAAATGACCACTGGTGCACCATTCCCTGTTCGAACTGTACCATCTCACAGACAAAGTAAACGATAAAGAGAAGGGAGTCTGACCAGAGGAGGGAAGGAGACTTACTTCAACTTAACACAGTGAGAACCGCGGCAGAGACGTGACCTCACACATGAAACGTTACACAAACACGTGAATGTGTCAAGGGTCACAATAATTGACTGTCACTAGTGTCAGTGCGCACAAAAAAAAAAAAACTGACAGAAATCTCAGCCAAAATTGGAAGTACTTTAATATTAAAATTTCGCTCTGCGCGATTCGTTCTCTGGTAGCTTAAATACCTGGCAAATGCTCGGCAAAACTAGAAAAATCTGACTGGGTCATAGTCCACACGATTCAATGATCCGATTAGAAGGGGTGAGGAGAGTGGGGGATAGAGAGAGGGGAGGGACAGCACCCAATAGGGCGGTGGAGGAAGTAAGCAAAATGAGAGGTAAAGACCTTAACTGCAGGAGGGGGGGGGGGGGGATCAAGTGCCCGGAGTACGAGCTCCACAGATCCCACCTGCCCGCCCTTCTCTGTGTAAAGAGATGCTAATTCCTACCTGGTACTGTTTTGTTTAAGTCTGACAACTCGAGTGTTCCAACGGCCACCCTGGCACACCGACCGTCAAGTACAGCTAGACCACAGACTGACTGACACACCTGGTACAGCTGCCCCTAAATCCTGTGTAACCCTCGCCGTAAGTGGCCAGATAAAACAACCTCGCGCGCGATCTGATTACAGAATTTATGTACTTGTACAACTCGGGCATTCCTCAATTATCATTATTCGGCACTGGCTTATTCATTTTACGTCAGGCTTGGCGGCACTTCATACTCAAATTAGAAAGTACTTTTAAAGAGCATCTTTATTAGAATGAGCGCAATCAATATCGATTTTCTCGAAAACTGTTAGATTCATTACAAATTTTGCACAGGTGTTCTATAATATATATACGTGTAGATGTGTATTTTAGTGTATAAGCATAGCACGGTTCGCTTTCCCATTCAAGGTGGACACATTATTTTAATGTTTTGCACACTTAAGTAATCAGTGGAAAAGTTTGTTTTTTTGTTATGATAGTGTTTTGCACAATTTAGTAGTGGGTGTATATATATATTTCAGACTACTTATTATTTTTCACAAAGCGGAAAGAAGCTAACTCAGAATCAAGCTTTAATCTAACAAATTAAAAAAAGAAAAAGTCCCATAATGTTTTGTGTGAAATATGAAATCAAATAAATCCAATAGACACGTTTTGAGAAAACTGATGTTGACCCCGTCCGTTCCAAAAAAGGCGCACTATTGGCCTAAACTCCAAGCCCTGGAGTTTAGGCCAATACCCACAGTGGGTATGGTTCTTGAAAATACAGTGTAGGACGTTTCATGGCCATTGTAGCTAATCAAAACATGGCGATGATATAAAAAATTTAAAAAAAAAATAAAAAAATTACAAGCTTAAATAGATACATAGATAGGGAAAGGGGCAAAGAATTACACGTGGGTTAAAACGTATGTTTTAAATATTGCCTTACCGGAGGTGTAGCAAAGGGGAAGAAAACCCTACAGTTACAACAAACAAAAAGCAAATAAAAGTCCCAACTGTCAAAGCACACATCCTGTTTTAGAATTCCATAGAGTGAAAGAAGAAGTAAGTGTAGGTATAGAATGTAAAAATTAAAAAAAAAAAAAAAAACCTTACAAAGTAAAAAATGTAGATACTACAAGCACAATAAACTTCAACAGAAAAAAAAAAGGCAGTGACACGGCTGGCATTCCCGGCAGTCGACAAAATGTCATTCTGTGCCCGAAGGTGTCAAGTCCACCGCTAGGTCAGGTAAATTTAAAGGACAGCGGCCAAATTTGGCACACACGGTTATTGGTAACGAGAGAAAACGAGAGGACGCAATGTAGCATACGCTCACAGAGATAGTAATATCCGTAGCCAAAGGATCTGAACTTTAAAAACGGGTCAACCCTGTTTAAAACTGTTTCCATTTTTCGCAAAAATTGAGTTTAAAGCGTCACTGGACTCAACTGACATGTGACATATAGCAAGTTAATCTCGTCTATATGTTACAGTCAAAAGTAGGTGATAATGCTACATTTTTGTCTTTTTGTTATTTCTTGTGGGGCAAAGCAGCCCGGACTTCGAAGTCAAATTTCTCAAACGCGGAGTCCAGGGAGATAAAACACCTGTACACCGATACCATGCTCAACATGACTGACACGGCCAAACTAAGGCCCTGTCATTGTCTGCAAAGACAGGCGGATGCCCGCTACAAACACTACTCCTTCTCTATACCATGGTGATGAACTATGACCTCATTAACAGGGGACTCCTAACCCCGACAGCCTCATCCGATCGCTGCATTAAATCTATACTATAACACTGAACCATGAAATTAACCAAGGCTAGGATTGACGAAGGAATCCCCCCCCCCCCCTCAAGACTGTGCTTCCTCCTCACACACTTCTACTCCAACATTGTTTCTCCCTTTAATGTAAGGTTAAGACAATTCAAGTTGCTTCCTCATATCACAAGAGCTGTGACTACGACCAAAGAATGTAGAAGTATCTTTGCTACGACACAGTGGTCGTGTAAACCTTGGAGTTGATGACCCGCCAATCAACTCAACCATTAAACCCAAAGCAACTTGCTGGCACGAACCTGCTCCACTACATTCAAAGGGCGCATAATCACAACTTGCCTGTTTTATTAGTGTGATACATGTGGTTTGTTTGTTTGTTTGTTTGTTGTTCCGGTTCGACAGAGGTGAATCAAGTACATTATTTCAAAATTCGTGGTAAAAAAAAAAAAAAAGGAATCTCAAATGTTTGACGTCAAATTCGGAACTATCTGAGGAGATAAACGAAAGTGTGTGGATCATGTCTTTAAATATCGCAGTTCTAAGTTGTGGGGAGGGCCAGGTCTAGGCATTCGCAGGCCCCGCCTAGGCTAAAATGTAAAATAATATGCGTCACGCATCCGATGTTCAGATTTTACATGCGCGATGCGGTGTTTGTTACTCAAGGAATGCTGCAGTGAAAGTCGGCCGCACCCACATACTGACACAGATGTAGTATGTATTTAAGAGAAGAATCCGGCACTGTTGAATATAATTATTGTTATGCCTTTTTGCTCTTGACTGTCACCTTGCAAACCAAACTCAGGGATGAAACTCAAATAGTGGAAAGCCCATATTTCCATATATCTATCCTGTTCCAACCCCTGTGCGTCCGATTTCTTTCCAGTGTTCAGATGTCATCGGGCTTTGTGGTTAAGTTGGTAAAGTGTCTCCCGACTACAACACACCAAATCTGCTTGATACTTGGACACACATTGGAGTAGGCCCGTAGAAGTAATGTGTAACAGTGTAGTGTGTAACTCAGTTCAGCCAAAAAAGTGGAGATGGAATATTGACATTCTAGAGGGACGTAGTGTCTTCCATATCAGCGGACACAGACATCATTAACGTCACAGTGCTCAAGGAAATCGTGTGTGAGTTTACTCTACGTCTTCCAATGCCCATGTACTGTCACAAATTTCATTCGCTGTATATACTTTTTTTTTTCCCTTTTCATATGGCCGAAGCAAAGGGAGATGAGCTAAAGTGGGTTGACTATAAAATGCGAAATGAGATGAAGAATGAAGACTGATTTGTTCATGGGTTTCAAAACCTGCAAGACAGTTTTGCAGTTGTTAGCTGATCGTCCCCTTAGAATGACAAGATTCTAACTCCCTTCAACTTTTGAGAAATCCAGGATTGAAGTTTCGTGTGCTCATCGCTTTTAGAGCAAATTTTTTTTTTCTTTTTAGTACAGTAATGCTTACAAATTACACACCCAATCTGCTTTATACTTTGACACACAACGGAGAAGGTCTGTGGGAGTAGTGTGTAACCCAGTTCAGCCAAAAAGTGGAGACAGAACACTGTCATTCTGAGGGGGGGGGGGGGGGTGTTTGTTTCTTTTTTTTTTTTAAATGGTTAAGAAAAGAGCTTTCCCAAAGAAGCCATTGAAGTGAAATGATATTCGCCCCTCTGTATAGAATATTACAGGACAGGCCAAACTCTTCCATGCCACTGAAAATTGATAATGTCATTGGTCTCAGAAACTGGACACACGGACAAAATCAATAAAACCCTTGCTGGAGGGATTCGTAAAACATTCATGTTGGAATGCCGCGCTGGATTACGTCATTTCTTTGTTGTGAAGGTCAGGTCGTGTGCAGTCTGACTGCCTATCTATCTATCTATAGTTACATGCCCACCGCACATCTATCAGACGCTCGGCATGTCGTCCCCTTAGATTGCCTTAGAATGACAAGGTTCTATCTCCACTTTTTGGCTGAAGTGAGTTACACACTACACATTACTTTTACTGGCCTTCACTGTGTGTCAAGTATCAAACAGATTCGGTGTGTAATTTGCAATTACCGGTACGTATATTATCAAAAAGGAAACAACAATTCTTTGCTCAAAAAGCTATGATCACATGAAACTTCAGTCCTCAATGTCTCAAAAGTTGGCGGAGGGGAGCTACAACCTTGTCATTCTAATTAGACGATGTTACAATCTTAAATTTCACCAATAAAACTGATGAACACCACAATGAGGCAGACCTAAATGTGGTGGCTGTAATGATAACTCATCCATAGCGGTGCTCTCTGTTTAAAAACCTTACGACCAGACAGATTGCACAATATTACAACAACTTGACTGACACAGCCGGCTAGAATAATTATGTTAAAAACTCCTGTGGAAAGCGATCGTTTTCCAGCAAACCAGGTAAGCATACAACCCGTGCCAGCCTCAACTTGTGAGCGGATCAAGAACAAGCTTCACTAATATACTTGTATTCTTTACTTTGTCATCCCAGTTGGCAAGAGATCTAGGCCCGTTTGATCCTAAACAATAGCGTATATAGTTTATGCCATCATCAATGGACTCCAGCTGGCATCTGGTATATCTCCTATTAAATTCCAACTCTATAGGCAGACCTAAAATTAAATAGGCAGTAACGCTCAACATATCAATATTTTCAGACAGAACACTTGCGACACGGGGTGAGGATTTGCTAGCTGAGCCTGTGGCGTACAGATCCTCTGTGAACCATACAAGTTAATTCAACACACTTACACTCATTCGACAGGAATTCAATGGACGCTTTGAATTTCAGCCATAAACAAGAAAAAAAATGGGGTGGGTTGGGGGTGAATCTGCATTTCACGCAATGAATGGCTAAACCTTTGGACACCCACATTGTCAGCTGCAGCACACGATGTTAGCTGTGGCATACATGCCCGTATGAACTGCGTAAGCAATGACGTTCGTGCTGAATTGATATGTCTGCTAGCGCTGGCTTTTCAACAATCAACAAGTGAAAGGAATGTCGTTCTATGGAGTCTGGCACTAGAGGTGAGAAAGCTAAGCAGCTTAGTAGCGCCACGCTTATGACGTCAACAAATCATATACAGGTGGTAGAAGAAGAACACGTTTTTTGGCTAACTTCCCACGTAACAAGAAAGCTGGACCATAAATTCTACATGAGCTTACAGATTGTCTCTTTCTCTGTCTGTCTGTCTCTCGTTTTCTCCCTGATTCTCTTTCAGCTTCCACTGTTTCTGATCAGATGTTCACCATAAAACACATACACGATACTTGGCTGCAGTTGACAGTTAGGCTGGCCAGGTCGTAGCTACAAATTGTTCGGCTTTTATATTATTGTCTTCGCCTCTCGGTGTAACAATTGAAAGTAAACAGTCTGAAAGAGAGAGGGGGTGGGAGGGGGCACAGAGAAAGAGAGAGAGATATAGATAGAGAGAGAGATAAAGAGAGAGAGCACAGTATGTGCGAAAACAGCACCCACCCACCCCTTAAAAGTGCACATTTGCACAGCCACATCCACTATTCCTGTGCACTTAAAATAATGTTTTTATCATCCCACCCATGATTCCAACAGCCGCCCCAAGTACTATATCGAAGGTTTTCTGCCCATAGTTCACCAAAGTACCTTTTCTTTAGGAACTGAATCAAAACTCCAACGGATGATACCATTCTGGAGGGAAAAAAACCCAATAATTATTGCGGTAACGGTGCCGCATCTCTGCGTGAGAAAAAGGTAATCATTTCATTGCAGTAGTTACCGAGACACACAGCCCATAAGTAGCCTGAAAACCGTTTGTCCACAATTTGAGCTAGGCAAGGGGTTTCAAACGTTTTTCGTTCTGTTTACCACTGGCAACTTCGAAAGTTATAATACCCCCCCCCCCCACCCGTTTTGTTCAGTAATTTGAGTTTGCACTTCTTTCAAGCTCAAATAAATATAATAATACCACTTGACAATGTTATTTCACCTATTTGTGAATAACTAATGACGAACATAATAATATACAGGTATCAGAAAGTAAAACTATATGCACAGACCCAGAGCCAGCTAATTCACCCACTGGGTGATAAAAATGTGGCAAAAAGAAAAAGGTGTATGCGAACCCACAGATTTTCCGTGCTTTTTGTAATATTTCATCTATCCCCAGGTAAGATATTCCAGGTTGGGAACCCTTGAACCAGGTGCAAGCGCACCAGCTAAAGCCCCTGGAACTGAAGCCTTACTTCCAGACCAAACTGAGATATCCAGGGGGGCAGGCCTCCGACATCGTAACAGACCAGACCCCATCATACAGAATCTTCACATAAACAAAAACCAATTGACCTTAGTCTACCCCGAGAAGGAGGAGGAACTGTGAAGGTCAAGTATTTCTTCGGTCTAAAAAAAATATTTTTTTTTTGTTGTTGAAATATTGAGGCCAATTGTGGATAAGTATTCACAATTTTCTGGGTTAATCTAACTCCACTTGACCGGCCTGCATTATCACCCGGTGTTATCTGCCCGATTTATTACATTTCCAGTAACAGTTATATCCATGTATTCAGGCCAGGGCCACCGCCTGGCCTAAACCCTTCTAAGTCATTACGTTAAGACATATATTCATTGACAGTGAGAGCTGGGTGTAGGATAATAGTCAGAGCCTTCACCCCTCCCCACAGACTAATAAAATACCCAGACTGGGTGGTCCCATTGTGTGACGTCACAAAACAGCGAAAGGTCATGAACCATCCGCCACATTAGGTTTACGGCAGCGACCGACGCTTCAGCATAGCTACAATTTTGAATGATACCATTTTGACGCGCCTACTGAACGCGGAAGTTTGGTTCCGTACCAAGAAATTAATACATGTACAACCAATCTTGACAAATAAAGAGAAATTTCTACTGCAGATAGAACTAGAATCGGAATTTCCCGAGCGGCGGCCATGTTGGTTATACAGTCGCCGCTCGGGAAATTCCGTAAAAAACGACACACCCCGAAGCTCGTGTTTCCAGTCTGGTTAATTTCTTAGTCTGTGCCCCTCCCTCCCTAAAAAAGAGAATACATTCGGTAAAACCTACAGGGTACGTTCCTTGTTTGTCTAAACCACCGGGCGAAACTTTTGATGCTATGAGCAAAAATATTTTTAAATTCAAGCTAGTGTTGCGACATGAAAACTTTTGTGCAACATTCAGCTCAGATGAACGCGGCACCAATTGAGCGACTGCGCAGCCGTCACACAGACAAACTTGTCACATGTCACTCGCCACGCAATACGGGCTAGTAACCAGCGCCAAGCGAATGTTCCTTTCTCTGTATGACTGCTATCCTTTGCTGAAATGTGTTCACTGACATGAAGTCGTCTAAATTAACCAATGGGGTGGGGTGAATGGAGAGCAACTTTCTCTGTCTGACGCCTGCCTTAATTAAGGGAACATTGTCTACAGGTGTGATCAGATACGAAACGCAAACCGTAACATCTACGATCTTTGGGTTATGTTATCCGCTATCGTGATGAATAACAAGTAAAAGATGCAGAAACTGAAATGTCACACCAGGACGTTCATGTCAAACTTTACCATCTACAGTGGGGCAGCGACTATTTTGACACTGCCTGAAGGCAACAGTGCATGACCATTATAGTGCACGGATTAATGACAATCCATAGATGTCTCTGCTCAGTGTTGGGAGGGTGGGGAGACAACTGCACCCAGATTGTACACCGCGAAAAGGGGTGAGGGGTGTCTGGGGAATGTATGGACTTTTGTTCAATTACGGTAATAAATTTTTTTTAAAGTAGCAAAAAGGTGAAGGCGGGGGTAGAAGGAGAAGACTGCACCAGAAATAAGACGAAGGGATTTCGGTGGAGATAGAGAGAGAGGGAGAGGGAGAAACATACGTTTTTGATGAAACAGTCAAGCATCCATGCAAAATGCCCTTACAAGTGTTAGAATATTAAGGCCAAAATATGGACATTCGTTATTCTGATAGCCTCTACGTTCGTACCAGTGGGTAGGGTGGAGCTAAACGTATGAAAAGTGTACATGGTGTGGATGAATAACAAAAAAAAAATCGCCAGAATGGTTGACTTGATTATATATGGCCTCTTACTGTGTTCTGGGTGCGCTTCCAGTCAAATCACTATGAAAATACTTTAAGTGGAAGTTTCACGTTTCACCCGACTTGAATCCGGAGAACGCCCCTGCCGCCCTCCGCTAGTTGCTGAACCACTGCTTGGGTGAGCCTGGGTTTGGGGAATGCACGTCGACACAACGGCGGTCACATTGTGCCAGGAAAAAGCAAGACCATAGACACAATATAACGAAACGATAGAGGACAAGAAGAGAGCCTCCCAGAAGCGTCCACCAACCACTTAACGTCAATGCTGGACCTATCACAGGACCCATTTCTTCAATAAGCAATGGGGAAGGAACAAGCAAAACCAAAATAATAATAATAATAATAACAATAAAGAAACCGATGGCAAGAAAACTGCAGACGTCAACGAATGAGAAAGGAGACAGTTTATGTAATGGTCGTAACAAAAGGTGACCCCGTCCAAACAACACCAATTTGACCAATATCAATTTCTCACCTAACAACTTGGGGACAGCTGGAGAAGAATAAAACGATCAAATAATCAAATAAATGTTTTATTTTTTTTTTAATGTTCAGGCAGTATATAATATTCCCCTTGCTGTGCATCTTGACTGAAAATTTCAAGTTCCACCGTGACACACCAACCAACACTTCTGCCAACGTGAAAAGTGTCACATATTGGGCGCTCATTTCAAGTCATTTCACCAATTGACAATTATGGAACAATTTTGATGCAAAATTTATTTTCATTGATCGAACGCGCCACACTTAGGCTTGGTTCAATCAAGTTTGATCATTTTTATATATCAGAATTTATGCACACTCTACACTTCGCACCTGTGAGGGCATTAGTCCCATGTTGTCACCATCGATTTTCCAGCAAAACTGCATGCAAAATGCTCACTCTGAAGGTTTTAATATGTATCATATTCAACCCTCTAACGCCTGGACATATTATGTTTCGCTTGGCCAACACAACAATTCTGAATCTTGAAAAACTAATTCAATCTGGTCAAATGGATGCAGAAATATAAATATTTATCATGCAAAATCATTTACATTGTTGCCAAATTAAGAAATATTCCAATTATAGAACATTTGGCTCTTGTAATGTGCACGTGGAGTGCGTCTCTCGACAGTTTCGGAAACCATTCATCAGTAGTCTTATGCCAGTGACACTGAAAAATTACCATTCCAACCCCCCCCCCCACACACACACACACAAAACACCCTTCCCAGTATTCCAACACTCAAAGTTTTACACCCCATTTGTAGAAACTCGTCTGTAACAAAGTTCCAATTCACGAAACAGAAGCAAATTCTATTTGTCAGATATTCTCCTCCATAATATTTTTGGAGTCTGTAGTTCTGAACGACAACAAGTATTACCCACATAAATGAGCAAACTTTCATTAATATTTGACCACCAGCGGCTCAGATGACGTCTACAATATTGACGCTGCACGCACGCATTCGTCGCAAGCTGATGTGGCTGTGTACATTATAGACTGACAGCTAACGACCGTAGTGCGTCCTTTCTATTTTTTTTTTTAAAATCTCATTCACGAGTGTGCATACTAGGCCTACTGAAGCTATGCCAACCACCCACCGGGTCAAATGCCCGGCGTCGCCACGGTGGGGGGCACATCATGTCATCCCATATCCATTTGACCTATTTAAATGTTTCTCAATCGGACAAAACCCATGAATATTCATTTCTATGACTTACCAGTTTTCCTCCCAGTGACATACTGAAAATAACCAAAGCCAAATAATTTATCTGTAATAAGCATTCCTGCCCGTAAGACAATTACATGCTACATCAGCTTCATCAATTAGCTCCACCGAGAACTGCAAGATGAATCTAACCTCCAAAAGCTAATTAGGTTGATCCCGTGTGCCCTGTGACATTAAAATATATAAATTTACATATTGCCATCTCATGAAGACCACTTTCATAAAGAGTCAGCCAGTGTCCATTCACGACAGTCTACGATCTCTGCTACAGTAATTACATTTGCTGTGCAATCCTTCAGACCATTAATCAAATTCTATGACCCAAACAAAAATCACATACATGAATCATCCTTGATCTCACCACAAAACCAGTGTCCAAAAACTAGAACTTTTGTTCTCTCTTATCAGACATTGTTCTATTTTCCATAAGATTTACAATGTCACAATGTTGATCTAATGCCTGTCCTTATCATGAACTCTACCAGAAAGCAGGATATTGTTATCACCCCCCCCCCCCCAAAAAAATTTAACCCCAGAAGATTTTTCTTCCTCACCCTAAAAATTGTTCATGCTGACACATCATCAGTCTTATACTGTCACAAGAAAATCCACTGGGGCAACCAACTGTCCCTGCCCAAGCACTTCCTTTTCATAATACTTTCTCAATAGGTGGAAAGACAAAAAAATCCATGACTCATGAAACCTAATGAAACCGATCTTTTTATTTCTTTAGACTGTCACCTGATTTTGAAAATTTGCTTCTTTGCCAGCCCCTTGTAAAGCATAATAATTACACCAAAGTATTTTTTTTTTTTAATTGTACACAGTACTGTGCAAAATGTATTGATGTGTGTTCACCTGGAACAGGAAAATGGACAAACACTCAGCAAAGCAAATCCTAGCCTTGCTCTAAAGTACACCATGCATGTTGAAAACACTTTGTAGAGAGCAAGGTGCTCGCCTCTCATGCCAAGGGTCCCGGGTTCTAAACCCGGCCGGTGCAGGCATGTTGGAAGTTTGGGATTTTTCTCATATTTTCATGTCCCTGATCCTATTGAGGGGTAGGATTGAGTACCTAGTCTTCTCGGATAAGGACGAAAAAATTCGGAGGGCCCGTGTGCACGTTGCGCACGTTAAAGATACCTTGGCAGTTGGAAATCGTAAAGAGCAGGCCGAACAGGCCGCTGCCCGGGCAAAATTAAATAAAATTCATCCCTACCACCCACTCCCCCTCATCCCCCCCACCACCAAAAAAAAAAAAAAAACGCCGACCGGCGCTGCACTGTGGCGACGACGTGCCTGCTCCAGTTGTAACTGGGGTGCAATGGCACAAAGGCAAAATTTCCCAAATGGGATTAAAGAGTTATACAAATACAAATACAAATAAATGAAGCGGAAGAGATGTTGGTGTTTGTAGCCAGAAAAGTTGAAAGCAATCATCACTTGCCATTTAATTGAAATGTATACAAAAAAATCAAAGCGATCATAAATTTAACATTTTGCTTAACAAAATCTTGGTAGACATGAACTCCATCGATCCTGAAATTTTCGCTTCTCTATGATCTACAATAACGGAGAAATTCGAAGAATGTCTCGCAAGTTCATCTTACGTATGGTTATATAGTAAATGGTAAAAGCTGGGAATAGTTGGGTACGAGACCATTTTTTAAAAATTACTTTCAATAAAAAAAGATCTAACGTATATGTTCATTTCAGACACGATTGAAAAAAAAATTCTTCAAATATGCTTGTACAGGCTCCGCTCCTTGAATTGAAAGAAAAAATCTCTTTGAAAATGGTCATGGGTCTTGGCCAGGATCCCAGGCGTCAGTGT
Organism: Onchidella celtica; assembly: GCA_963931925.1. NCBI lineage: Eukaryota > Metazoa > Mollusca > Gastropoda > Systellommatophora > Onchidiidae > Onchidella > Onchidella celtica. The sequence continues at coordinate 24,599,450 of OZ007575.1, read as the reverse complement.
GACCTACAATGCAAGTTTTAAAAAAATTGAAATATTGCATGCATGCAACAGGACTCCATCAGGGCTCCCAAATTGTACTTTGTTGAAATTAAATTATCATTTACATGCCAGGAAACAAAACAAAAATTTTTAATATCATTTATGAAAATGAAAATGACAATTTTTCTTGTTTATTTTATGGTTACTGAGATTGCAGACAATGATCACATTAAGATGGTAAGAAGAAAGCAATGTTTTTTTTGTTCTCTTTGGTTACAGTAGATGGAATATTTCATTATTTGTGACGGTGTATTGGGTGTACTGTTGTAGCCATCAATAATTTAATTCGCAGCTTCCATTCATGAATGGAATTTCTTTAGTTTCTTGTGGGGAAATTACACCAAATTGAATGCATTTGTGCATGATGCATGCTGTTTAAAGGAAAAGTGAACCACACTGAACGCTTTTTTATTGAAATAAAAGCATAACGGCTGTACAGAACACTTCCTGAGGATGAAATGACACCTCAGTATTACATTACTATGAGGACAATAACTATCCCCATGGTCATTTTATGATCTAAGTATCAATTGTCAAATGTATAAAATTCGTGTAGTTAATGCATGCTTTAGTCATTAACTCATACCAAACAGCAGCAAGCCCTGAAACAATGGTTTATTCTTTAGACTGTTATAGTGTTAACTAGCTGAAAAACTAAAATAATCTGAGTGTGAAACAGACAATAACTTCCTCGAAGAATGATTAGAAATAGTCAATGCTGCAAAATCCTGACATCTAAATAAAATCACCAGAGGTACTGGTTTAATGTTCGTGCATGATTTTTCAAATATTATATAATTTCTCCCTCTTCAAACCCCCCACCACCCCCCCAACCAAATCGCTGTTGTCAATTTTACAATGTTTGCTCTTATTTTGACACCGGAGACAAATTTATGTTATGAAGTGTTTATCTGCCAATACTGTCAAATAAAACTTATTCTAAATTTTTGTTGTTCGCCAGCAAAATTTTGTATTCCGAGTTATCTCTCCTAATTCGCACCCCTCTCCGTCTTCCTCCCTTGTTCCGCTCATCCCAATCAACATTCGTCCTGCACACATGTTGAAAACAATGGCATGATTTGAAATTGGATAGGTTTTTCTGAATAACAACAAAATTTTATTGATCAAATTGATAAGGAGGTTCAGGCCTTATAATCTGCAGATATGGGTCTCTTGGTTTATTGATGTTTATTTGGAAGAATTCCCTCACAATTGAACAGGGTCCGCAGGAGCGCAGTGGTTAACAATATTAACATCATTGCCTGTCAATCAGGGGACCGTGGTTCGATTCTCAGCAAGGCAGGTTCTGTTTCCATTTTCATTGTAATGAAAGTCTTTTTATCGGGAACCAATCTTTTTTTTTTTTTCATATAATTAATACTAACAGTAATAGGGAATAAATCCGGGGTTTCCTTGAGTTTTGTTTTGTACAGTGCACTCTCCCGATAACGACATGGCTCGGGACCAGAGGTGTATGTCGTTATCGGGAACATGTCGTTATTCGGAGATTTTCAAGATGGCGGAAAAAGGGGTGTGGTTAGACCCTTAGAATGTAACGTACCAACCATAGTGGGTGATCAGTGATCGGACTTTCCAAACATGTAAAATACACGAAGTGTGTGTGTGTGTTGTGTGTGTTGTTTTGTTAATGTCTTTGTGTCCACATCAGCCAGAATTTGCAGCTTGGCATCTATTGTCAGTATCTTTCTTTTTTTAACAGCAGCTGTCGACATCTTGGGGTGCGTTATTGTTCTCGGGTGAATACAATCGATTCAGCGGTCAGCGATGTGATGACTGACTCATTTAATGCGCGTCACCCTTTTTGTTCCGACGACAATAGACACAGGTGTGTTTTCATTGGCCGATAACAAAGCGATCTCATTGGCTATGAGGTGCCTCTGGTAGGACATTTCATTGGTCGGAAAAGAAGTGTTTTTATTGGCTCAGAGAATGAAATGAAACTGACCGGAAACAATATTTTAGCTATTTTTATTTTTGTATCTAGCAAAGTCACAGCCGATTATTGCTAACTCAATGTCGTTATCCGGAGAGTGGTCTAAAAAGTATGTCGCTATTTAGAGAGTTTTATTACTAATAACATATAGTAAAAAAATCGGGACCGGGGGTCAATGTCGTTATCGGGAGAATGTCGTTATTCGGAGATGTCGTAATCGGGAGAGTGCACTGTATCTTCATCTGTCACTTGGGGGGGGGGGGGGGGGGGGGGGTTAGTGGTTTGATTCTCAGCAGAGCAGTTTCCTTTGTTGTTTTTTTTCTTATAAAAGTTTTTATTAGCAATTAATCTGTTTAATTTTTTGTAATCCAACAACAATAATGTAGGGAATAAATTCAATTTGTTGTTGTTTTTTTTTGTAATTATGGAAGGAGTGCCATGAGTTATTCAACTTAATTCAAGCACACATTTCACGTACAGAGTGTTAATTAATCACTGAACTGCACTTTATCACAAAAACATCGACCTAGAGGACTAACTCACCTGGGGGCCCTGCCCCCATGCAACCCCCCCCCCCCCCCCGGCTCACACCTTGTGATTGTGTATATATCATATGGACACAAATATCATGAATATAAATGTGGATAAACCCCAGCTTTATCTGCCAATAGTCCAATACTGTTGATGGATAAACCCAGGCAGTATCTGCCAATAGTGTTGGCAAATGATGGTGGCCTTTATAAATTAACATTATGATGAAGACATTTCCTCAACATCAATGCTCAGTTCTGTGTTTTCCCTACAACTGTGATCTAGGATAAATTGCTTATAGATTGTTGTTGCTGTTTTTTTCCCAATCTCCTGTGCTCAACACCAACTTATATTTTCCTTCTTATTCTGGAGTTTTCTTATAATTGGCTTCTAGATCCGGCTCTAACAGACCGGGTAAATGATTCCACTTTAAGTCTAACTGGTGCTATCACCTCACCTCTGGATATTGATTTGTTCGACTTCAGCCTGATAAATGTCTGATCCACTTCCTTCTCCAAGCCGGTTTAAAGAACGAGGAGTTCTAGACTCTACTACCCATTTTACATTTTCTGACCCGTTGCGTTGCTTGAATCTTCACGTGGGACTAAAGTGGGAGCAAAAGAAATGCCACTGCAGAATCCCATTTTAGTTTTACTCTTCTCAGGTCTTCCGCTACAACTGTACAAGTTCTAGCAATTTACGGAAACCGTAAGCAAGATAAACATGCATAAACACTTCTTCTTCCTTAAAACTGGTTTTCTCAGGTTTGAGTATCTCACTACAGAGGACAAGCAGGTACCATGTCGAAGCTTTAATAATACACCACAGAATTTGTAACAACATGACATGAGATGCATTCTGATTTGGGCCCACAGAGTGACAGACACCTAAAGATCAAGATCAAGCCTGTAAATGTAATGGGACGGGGTGATGATAATGATTTTAAATAGATCTAGAGTCTAGATCTGGATCAAGATCTAGATCTAGATCAAGATAGATCTATATATAATCTAGATCTATTCTAGATCTAGAATCTTGACCCTCTAGATCTAGATATCTAGATCTAGATATCTAGATCTAGATCTAGATCTAGTAATTAACAAATCCAGTAACAAAATGCCGCGATAATGTATAGAATGTCTGATCTATATCTTGTGTAATAAAGCTGCAAAATTAAATTGTTACTTAAAGCAATATCACTTACCTTTTAATCCCCCTGCCCAAGGAGCCCTCGTTACACACGTCTTGCCTGATTAGTAAGGTGAATGTACAACCCCAGTTGCCAGATTAATCTGTACAAATAAGCCAAATATAGTTAGAAGGAAAATCGTTATCCCAACAAGAACAAAAATCTGAAAGTTTTTTTTCTTTCTTTTTTTCAAATCAAAAATAGTCTAAATTGCTGGTTATCAAACAACGGGTATATATATGCAGTTTTGACTGATATCTGAACATGGTTTTGGATGCTGGTTTTACTCATTTGTTATGTTAAAAGGCTCTTGAGGTCTTGGTTCAGATGAAGTAACTTAATTGACACTTTTATGAACGTTTGAATTTAATTTTTTTTTAACTTGTATTTCCACATGACACTTGTAGCCAGCCTTTAAGCCTTGAGCTAGCCCATACAAGGAGTATATTTGGTTGGTGGACTCACAGGTGTTAGGCTATATTTAAAGTCTCCTCCACACATGTTCTATTCATTGCTTTTTCGAAAAGATTTTGTGAAGGCATGTCAAGACTCGTTCAATCTCCTGTAAAAAATGCAGAGGAATGCTGTAGAGAAAGGGTACATATTTTATCATTATTATTATTTATCTATATCCATGTGCACCAGTTTTCAAGAAAGATTGATGTATATTATTTTGAAAAATTTTACTTATCTGCATATGGGAATGTATGTATGATTTCACATTTTGCTAAAGGTTATGTCTCTGTATGAATACAATCATGCACTGGGTCAGAGGAGAATAGCCACAATTCGTTTTAGTTTGAAATATGCCAATTTGGCATACGTGACGCACGCCGGCAACAACCTGTGTTACCACATACGATGGTGGGCTGATCTTTCCGTAACCGTAAACATTCGGATTTATGGGAAGTGTTCCGTATCGCTAGAAGTTATTCAAAACTTAGTCTGCGAAACAGACGTAACAGTAACGTTAAATGGAAAGCGAAAAATCGCTGTAGGACCAGAAGTAAGGTTGGCAAAAGAAGGAAAACCTGGCTCTAGAAGTGAAATGCGGCCCCTGCGTCACCGGAAAACTTTTATTTATGGACCCTAAGGATGTGAACAGACATGGGAAAATGTTTTACGTAGGCCTATATAAAATGTTTGACTGCCGAGTGAGGTCCAGCAATACCGAGTGAGTGGCCTGACGTATGAAAACATCAGAGCCAATAGTGGATATTCACCAGTCTAGTGGTTTTTCATTTTGTATGAGGATGGAGGTGGGCAGCAAAGCCCAGGACATGATGAAAACGTACATAAAGAGTACGAAAAGCGTGCATAGGAATGGTGGGCATAGAGTATAATACTTTGCAGATGCCTTTTTAAAGCTCTCTGGGGCTGTGAGAATGTGGGTTTGGTAAATATAATAATGGTAAAATTTTATGCCAGTCTGTCATGAATTTGATTCTGCCTAGTGAGAGATCCTTCCCACCTGCAACATACACAGAGGCGTTACTGCCCGACTCTTGAAAGGACGTTTTCGAATGAGAGACTCAGCCGTAGATCCACCACAGCAACAGGTTTGTAGTAGTTCCTAATTTATCTTTGACCCAAAGGCAAAGGACAATATGTCGTGTGAATAGAATTTATGCAGGTAATACATTATGCCGAATCAGAATTAGAAAGACTCGGCAATTTCCGTCAAGCTATATTCGATTTCTCTCAGGAGTATCTGAATTGTGCGATAGGCGCAGTTCAATATGTAGTACATAAAAGTCAGTAGGTCATAACCTTGTCCTCATCGCTCCTTGATCTGTAACATTTTATTCAGTTGTATGATTTACCTACTTGTCTTGTCACTTCAACGACTCAATTGTTATATAAATTAAATATAAGTCTATGCCCATGCGACTCTTTTTTGATAATCGAGTACGAAAGATAGCCATGGCTACTGGAATGTTTATTGCTAAAATTCCAGGTTATCTGTTCGGTTTCATGATCACCCAAAGCAAATAAATATAAAGTCACGACATGGGCTTATGAGTTAGAATGCCATAGTCCTTGTTCTGAAAAAAAAAGAGGGGGGGGGGCGGCTTGAACTTGCGTGAAGAGATGGAATCAAGGATGTCAATAATTGCGCATTTCTGTCCATGATGCACTGAAGGTCTTTCTGTCGGTGGATAACAACGAATGAGCGAGTTGTAAGAAACTTAAAGCCATGATATAAGAGTTGGAAGCCCGGTGGTCAACATTTCCAACTGACCAATCAAAATGCGCGCTTTTCCTCGTGATGTGAATAACGGGTCCCGCGCTAGTATTACAAGGGAAATAATCCAATTAATGGTACTCGGCCAAGTGTCCATAAACTACTATGAGTGGCCGTCCCCTACTCACGCACTAGAGTTACCATGAAAGCACATATTAAAAATAGAAAATCTCTGACAAGATTAGGCCTAGATTCTAATTTAGTACCCAAAGCTTTTGTGCCCAATGCGAGCACAAAATAGTATAAGATTTGCAAACAGTACATCACTTAATATTCTATTACAAAGACAGGTAAACAACATTACACTGAATTATGTAGGTATGTGTCGAGGACAGCCAGGGTTGAAATTTCTGATTGGCCACGCTTATTCGCAGACGTCTGAATCTTATTCGCAGATGGATTTTCTGTTTGTGATTTTTATTTAGGAAGAGTTCCTTATGCGTCACCTGACAACCTCCTCGGCAATTGAGTAATCGATGAAATTTTCACCAAAACATTTTTGATGGTGAGAGTAGTCTATGGGATACAAAATCGCCCAAGTGCCATAACAAGTAGGCGAGAGCCAAAGCCCTCTGAATTTTAGTGGGTGATGAAAGTCTAGAAATATCAGATTAACTTCAAATACATACATTTAAAATCTGAAACGAACAATTCCTTCGCTCGACGAGTGAGAGGCCAGCGGCGGCCACCCGAGCGTCCATCTCAATCACATGACCAAAACAAACGATGCGCATCTGATTCACTTCTCATTCAGAAAACGGACCCTAGTGTATAATCTACGAACGGACCAGAGTAAACAAACAGCGTGTCGAGGGGGAAATCGGAAAGCCAGAAGAGTTCGTCCTCGGCCCCACATTCCTTTTTTTCTATCCCAAAACCTATCAGAACTAAACTCGCCTGCCAGGGGGGGGGGGGGGGGAGATTCGAGGCTTCCCAAGGTCTGAAGTTTTCTTTGGGTGACTTTTTTTTACTGCGCCCCCCCCCCCCTCCCCCATATCATCGTTGCTTTGCTTCAGACTATAAAATTGTGACTAGGATTTTTAAAAATATTTTTTTACAATGTCAATGTTTTTTTAGATAAATTATTATTATTATTAGTCTAGCCAATTTTGTCGGGTGTGAAATCACAGAGAAAGTCAGACAGAACAAATAAAAATGAATTAAACTTCCATGGAAACAAAAAGTGTAATAAAATAAAACATGACAAATAGATCCAGGTTACCGTGGAGATAGATGAGCTGTTCAATTCGCACTGACTAAAAGAAATCATTTACATGTTTAAAATTTGATTTTACATTTTTTATTTCTGTCCCGTTCAGTGAACAGGAATAAATAAAATGAACAGGAATAAAGTAATCTGGAGCACACTAGTAACGTTGATCAATTTCCCCACCACATCAATTTGTAAAATCCTTTTTAAAAAAAATGTTTTTCCTAAAAATGAGCAATCCTAGATTTTTAAAAAAGAAATGCCCCGCCGTCGATTTGAACCCAAGACGGGACCGCAGTCTCTGTCTGATAACCGCAGATGCTAGCTATTGCGCTATCGCAGATTGCAGAATACAAGAGAACTTTCCCATGGTAGACATCACAAAATCCAGCTATAACTGAATAAATTTGACCCAGGTTGGAATTATCGGGGATAACATGCGTCTAACTCATAGTTTACTTTAAATCCGAGACCCTCTTATTAATTATTTCAATAGGACATGTGCATCAAAGTACAACAAAATTAGTACCATTATAAAGTAGAAACTTGCTGCTAAAATTCTAACTGACTACTTTTACCAGAAACCCGGTAATAGTTTTAATATAAATTTTCAAAGCTTCAGGACTAACAACATTGGACAAATTTGTGCGGGATACTTTCGTCCATTAATACGACGTATCTCCATTGATAACAAACGTTATCATGAGTACCTATTTTGTACCGATAGGGTATTGCCTACTCTCAACAATGAATTCGGGTTCCCGTCTTTCTGTCGGTGGATAACAACGAATGAGCGAGTTGTAAGAAACTTAAAGCCATGATATAAGAGTTGGAAGCCCGGTGGTCAACATTTCCAACTGACCAATCAAAATGCGCGCTTTTCCTCGTGATGTGAATAACGGGTCCCGCGGTAGTATCACAAGGGAAATAATCCAATTAATGGTACTCGGCCAAGTGTCCATAAACTACTATGAGTGGCCGTCCCCTACTCACGCACTAGAGTTACCATGAAAGCACATATTAAAAATAGAAAATCGTTCATCCTCTCACATTCTCCCCTGCTAAGTCACGTAGTCCCTTACGTGACACATACATCAATTCAAAGGTTTACAAAAGACCACTGAAGGTATAATCAAACTCTAAGGGGCTATGATACCATCACTTAGAGTAGAACAATTGCAAATTACACACAGTGAACCGAAGTACAATGGCCCATCCTCTTTATAACTACCAACAGGTGGCGTGAACCGGCTAAGTTACTACTGGCATCCTGAAGATGTACACAACAGTCTCAGCTCTGGCTGTAGTAAGTTACATCATATGGACAAAACAACAGGTCCCAGACCTGCAACGGTGGTCCCAGACCACTATCAGGGTTAACGTAGGATCGAACAGTACAAAAAAAGACAATAGGCTATAAGGGCACTCGTGCAATGAAAAAGGTAAGGTCAACATAGGCATTAAAAGTAATTGTAATTAAGCTGTGGAGAAAGCTAACACGGGCATACTCTCTAACTTAAAATCTGGAGGCCGGGCTCACTTGATCGTCGGTCGGTCTTCTGGCCTAATGGAAACTAGGGGGATCTTGATGGGTACGCTCCCCTGCTCTTTCTGCACTCACCGTCAATGTCTAATGTCAATCACTAATAAGAGTCAGAGGTCCAATCTCTGGGGTTGTCCGTGTGGGCAGCTGGACGTGGGGGCAGCTGGACCGCTGCACAGGAGGTAGGGGCTGTAAAGTTCTCAACCCATGTTGAGGGTCTGGTTGGGCTGCAGGTGGCTGGCAAGGGTGGTGGGCTGGGAGTACCAGACACTGGTCGACGCAGGCTGCGGGGGCGGATGTTGCGGATACGTGTAGATTGCGGGATGAAATACCCGCAACGGGTCCCTGTTGTCTGCAGTGGGATGGGTGGTGTACACAGGACTGGGATACAGGTCCTGAATCTTGAGTTGATGTTGGAGGGCGTTGGTCTTCGTGGCTCCCTGGTTCCTATGGGGTGGGGCAGGGGTTGGCTGGCCGGCTGGGCTTCAAACTAAAAATTTCCATGGCTGGGTTCTCTACACTACAAACTAACCCTTCTGTGTATCCCACCTCTTGACACCAGAAAATGTTGGAATGAACTACGAGTGGCTAATGTGGTTACTGCGTGGGTTCAATAGTAACTCCCTTAAGGATACACAGGATTAACAAACACAGGGTTCTGCTGGCAATCTTATTTATTCAAAAGCCTAACAAAGGTATATATATATGGCCTTTAGCGTCTTTACAGACGGTCTTAGCAGCTAGAATATTCACTTTCACTTTGTCTGACAGCTTCTCTCGTGGCTTATTCTACCAATGTTTGACCCGAGAGTGCGATGGCAGTGATTGCAGGTCAGTCTTTTGGGTTCACTTTGGCGAGTGTTTTCATTCCGCCTCTGTCGTTTTGTCAGGTATGTTTCTTTTGCCTTGAAGTCTATTGCGAGCGTGCCACTGCGCAATTTTTGTCTCCATCTGCTTCGATCATTTGCAAGGTTCTCCCATTCATTGGGGTCGATGTTGAATGCTTTCATCGTGACCTTGCAAGTGTCTTTGAATCGCAGATGTGGCCTACCTCTGGGTCGGTTGCCAGTAGCAAGTTCCCCGTAGAGAATTTGTCTGGGGATGCGATCATTTTCCATACGGTGGAGATGTCCAAGCCACCGCAGTCTTTTTTTGCCTAGGAGAGCCTGAGTTGATGGAATGTTGGCTCGGCTCAGAACTTCGATATTTGAGATCCTGTCTTGCCACTTGATCTTGAGAATTTTGCGTAGGCAGCGCAGGTGGAAGGAGTTGAGGGATCTTTCATGTTTGGAGTAGGTGGTCCATGTCTCTGAGCCATACAGCAGGGTGCTTAGGACGCAAGTTTGGTACACGAGTACCTTTGTTTTGATGGTCAGCTTGCTATTGTTCCACACCCTTTTTGAGAGTTTGCCAAAAGCTGTGGCCGCCTTTCCTATTCTGGCATTTATTTCAGTTGTTATGTCTGTGCTACCACTGATGGTTGAGCCTAGGTAGCAGAATTTTCCCACTTGCTCCAGAGGAGAGCCATTCAGCATGATTGGGTTGGGGTTTCTCAAGCCTTGTGTCAAAACTACAGTTTTTGAGACACTGATCCTTAGCATGAATTTGTCACAGGCTTTGGCAAGGCTATTGATGAGAGCCTGGAGCGTGGTTTCATCGTGGGCCACGATTGCAGCATCATCTGCGAAGAGGAGCTCTTGTAACATAATATGCTCTGTACGAGATTTTGCTTTTAGTCTGGCAACATTAAAAATGGAGCCGTCCACTCTGGTGTTAATAAGTACTCCACCTGAACATTGACCAAAGGCATTCTTGAGTAGGGCTGCAAAATATATACCAAATAAGGTAGGAGCAAGAACACATCCCTGCTTCACACCGCTGTTTACAGCAAATGAATTGGATGTGCAGCCTTCAAAGTTGACACATGCCCTCATGTCAGTGTGGAAGGATGCAATAAGTTTTAGCAATGTTGGTGGACAGCCTATGGATTTAAGGACTGCATACAGGCCAGATCGGCTTACGGTGTCGAAAGCCTTTGTTAGGTCCACAAAGCATGTTATAAGCGGCCTGTTTTGTTCTTTACATTTTTCTTGGATTTGCCGAAGTGCAAATATCATGTCAATAGTTGATCGTTTGCTTCGAAAGCCACATTGTGTTTCTGGTAAGACTTTTTCCGCCAGTTGTTGAAGGCGGCAGAGGATGACGCGAGCAAAAGCCTTTCCAGTAATGCTGAGGAGGGATATGCCTCGATAGTTGTTGCAGTCGCCTTTGTCTCCTTTGTTCTTGTAAAGTGTGACAATTTTGGCGTCTCTCATATCATGTGGTATCACGCCTTCTTTCCAACACTGCAGTAACAGATTATACAGGTGTGGTAATAGTGGGCCTTTTAGGTCTTTTAATACCTCTGCAGGAATGTTGTCACTTCCTGTGGCTTTTCCAGCAGACAGGTGGTCGATTGCATTGGAAAGCTCGACTAAGGAAGGTTCAGCGTCAAGTTCGGCCATTATTGGCAGTTTTTGGAGGTGTTCCTCAAAATTTGGTGGAATATTTTTCTCAGTTGAATACAACAGAGAGTAATGCTCTACCCACCTATTCAGTTGTTCATTTTTATCTGTGATGGGTTCACCATTTACAGACTTAAGTGGGGCGCTTTTTGTGATGATTGGCCCAAGAGCTACTTTCATCTGACTAAAGGCGGTTTTCATATCTCCCTTTTCATTTGCCTCTTGTATGCTGTTACACAAGTCTGTCCAGTATTTGTTGGCGCAACGTCTTACCTCCAGCTGAAGTTTAGCTTTTGCATTTTTCAAACAAGTTTTTGTACTCTGATTGCAATTTTTGTTATACTCATTGAAAGCAGATTTCTTTTGCTCAATGAGAGGTAGGAGAATTTCGCTGTTCTGGGCTACCCAGTCGTTGTTTGAAACTTTATGCTGTCCAAAAGACTTGATGGCACAGTCATGAATTTTTGAACTGAGAGTGTTCCATGTTTCATCTACCGAGTCACATTGGGTGACATTATCCATGCTTTCAGCAAATAACTTTTCAAATGACTTTCTATTTGATTCATCTCTGATTGCTGTTACATTGATCTTAGGGATTGAAGGGGCTTTTGATCTGTATATTTTCTTGGCCGAAATTTTGATTTTGCTGACTACCAGTGCATGGTCGGTGTCACAGTCAGCACTGTGGAGGGAACGAGTTATTTTTATACAGCCCAAACTCTTCCTCCTTGAGAGAATAAGATCTAATTGATGCCAAAGGCCAGACCTGGGATGGCGCCATGATGTTCTTTGGCATCTCTTAAGGTCAAAGTACGTGTTTGTAACACATAATGAGTTTACGGAGCATAGCTCCAGAAGGCGCTCCCCGTTTTCGTTGATGTTGCCAATGCCGAAGTGCCCAATGCACTTTGGCCATGCGGAGTGATCTGCTCCCACTCGAGCGTTAAAGTCACCCAGAATTAGCAGGCCTTCGGTGAGAGGGATGTTGTGGAGAGTCCTCTGCAATGTCTCGTAGAAAATGTCTTTGGTTTCGTCAGAGGAGGTAAGTGTTGGGGCATAGACACAGATAATGTTGGTAAAACCAGACCGGGTGTTCAGTCTGAGTGTCATGATGCGTTCTGACACTCCAATTGGAGTTGCGATCGAATTGATAAGGGAGTTTTTTACGGCGAAGCCCACGCCGTGGATTCTCGGCTGTTCGCTGTTAAGGCCCTGCCTGAAGAAGGTGTAGTTTTCTTCTTTGACTGACCCGGAGTCGGGAAGTCGAGTTTCTTGAAGGGCAGCGATGTCGATGTTTAGTAGCTGAAGTTCTCGATCAATAATTTGGGATTTCCTGATGGAGTCAATATCAGTGAGATCTTGCTGTTGCAAGCCTGGGCGCATTGTTCTGACGTTCCAGGTACCAAGTTTTAGTATTTTTCTGTTTTTGCCAGGTGCACACTTTACGTCAGCTTTTTGACTTTTGGTCTAGCTCCAACCACCTTATGAAGCAGGCTGACGTGGCGGAACAACACCCAACTGCCTGGGGGCTGCCCAGGTTACGGCGGGCGGTAGTTGATCAATGCAGCTGAAAAGCCGCTCCCACCGACAGAGGGGACCCCTGGCGCTCATCCGTACGCCAAATGGATTGAGCTTATCACCGGTAACTGCCACCTCCCGTGTTGTGCCCATCCGTAACGGATGGCTGGAGTGTCCTCTCCAAATCGGAAATGGGTGGGCTTATAGAGGAGAGACAGACGCTTGCCAAGCCCGAGCAAACGCCTCCTCGTTTTGCTGCCTTGCCTGGGCTATTTTTAAGAGATGGTGCTTTGCCCAGAGGCACCACCCCTCTCTCTGCCATTCTAGTTAAACCCAAGGGAGAGACCAGGTCAATACATTTGGAACTAGTCCGGCTGCAGGAGATGCTGGAAGCCAGTTTGATGCAGTTCTCCCTGACAACCACCTTCGGGTCTCCACTCCTGATTTTCTGTCTGGGTTTACTCCCATAGCCTTTGCTATCATAGCAACACACAAGGCAGTGTGGTATTTGTATTCAGGGTTACCTTCCCCTAGTCTTCCTCTCTCCCGAGATGACCCACAAGACAGTGGGGGTGACAGTAGCAGGCTGTATTGTGTACTGTCATACAATAGCAGAAAACTCTGGCCTGACATACAGGTATCGCTACCAAAAAGGCATAGGAAAAAACCCTACCAAGAAAAAGAAAAAGCCCAACCAGCCATAAGCCAAAGTCTCTCTGCTACTGGCGCAACTGGACTAGGCCATGTTTTGGGCGAGGCGCGCCACGGCAGGCCACCGCCGATCTATTGCACTGCAAGGTCCACTTGTGCTTCCTATTGTTGCGGCGTCTTTGATGGAGTCTACTGACCACTCGAGCTGGCATCTTATTTATGAGCCAGCGCGGACGTCCGAGAGAGCTAGTACGTAGTCCAGTGTATGGACAAGTGAAAGGCTCGGACATTGAGTCCAGCCGAACAACATAACCGGTTAGGGTCCTTTTTTTTTTTTTTTTTTCTGGGCTCAGATTGAAATGCGAATTTTAATGCATTCATTTTGTGCATGACTCAGAAATTAGATATTGCTATTAAGTTTGCTCAGATTATTATGAAGTTACTTTTTCTGCAAGTCTAGTAATTGAAAAAGTAGATAAGATTAAATAGGAATTACATTTACAGAAATAGAAATATTCCTAGGTAAGAGAGAGATCAAACCTAGTGGGCTTCTGCCATGTATTCTAGTAGTGTCCTGTACTGAATACTTTGTAGTCGGCTGTTCTCGAACCCTTTAGGTTTTTTCATTATCAGCTGACAGTTTTGTCATTCAGTTACATCCGCTGGTATATAATCATGCAGTTTTCCATGTACATGTGCTTCCAGCAACTAAAAATTACGAATGAATAAGACAAAATATTAATGAATTATAGATTAAATAAAAGATCTGTTAAGATACACCGAAAGTATAGATAATAAATAATAGTGTACTGAATACTTTGTTGTCGGCTGTTCTCGAACCCTTTAGGTTTTTTCATTACCAGCTGACGAGTTTGTAATTCAGCAAAAAAAAAAAAAAAAAGTAAGGGAAAATAGTCCCAGTCTCAACAAATCCTAAACCCCAAACTCTGAACATTCAGAGAAATTAACTGTTTAAACAAATCGAACTTGGGTACATGATGCAATAAGAAAAAAAAAGAAAAAAATAACGATAATAACTGTCTTTTTCAAAAACTGGCCAAGAAGGAAAACTGCGGTGTATGAATTACTGGTAATGATGCAATGACACAGAGACATCAAAAAAGGTGTTTATGTTGTCTAAGCTATCAGTATCGTAATGACAATAGGAGCACCTGTATTTAATCTAACTTTACTTCATGCACTATGGAATGTAATTGGTTTCGCATTTTTCACCTTTCGTCATTGCCCTTTTTTTTTTTTTTTGCTTTTATTTCACTTTCATCCGCCATCTACATTTTCTCAATTAACACTCTGCAAGACACAACTTTTAATATGCCATAGACGATGATCACTTTCTAGATACTGGTGGCTGATTATCCGGTCATATCAAATGACATCAGTCTGATGAAACCCAAGTTGAGTTCGGGGTACCAAAACCTCTCATGGCACGCCAACAATTAAAAATCACTTGTCTGTACAGAATGGCTATTCCATTAAATGCTCCCTATGCTGCCATTCTATTTCGAAGATGTGGAAAACGTTATTCATGGTTCCATATTTCATCTTACTTATACATAATTTGGCTATTAGTATAATGTGATTTATAATATTTATCCTCTTACTTGTACATTCGTTATGGTCTTCTTTAACTATCCCAAAGAGTGCTGTCACTTCGTCCATGTCTAATTTATATCCTGTTTTCATGAAGATCATCTGGCCAATATGATACCAAAATTCTCTGACTTTCTTACAACGATAGAAGAAATGTTCTATATAGTCTCTTTCATTGCAGTATGCACAGTTTTCCGATGATTTTATTCCTATTCGTGTAAGTAGTATGTTGGTGGGATAGATATTATGCATTAATTTGAAGTGAAGAAGCCTAAGTCTACTTTCACGAGATGCATTTTTTGCTATCATAAAATATTTTGTTATATCTATATCCAACTTTCTTTTCCAAAAGCTCACTCCACAAATAGTGCCATCTCTCGTGTTTAAAAACGAATTTCGTATCTGCTTATTAGTTTTGGCAAAGAAAGATTCTACATGTTCAGGCAGCTTACGAGCTCTCTCTATGGCTTCCTTAATCATGTCCTTTGTGACCCTGTTTAGTAATTCCCTCTGGTTTTCTGTAAAGGCATTTGTCATTGCATTATATTCAAACAGCTTCCTATTGTTGCGGCGTCTTTGATGGAGTCTACTGACCACTCGAGCTGGCATCTTATTTATGAGCCAGCGCGGACGTCCGAGAGAGCTAGTACGTAGTCCAGTGTATGGACAAGTGAAAGGCTCGGACATTGAGTCCAGCCGAACAACATAACCGGTTAGGATCCTAACACAATCGAATTTACAGTACGGTTAAAAGGGTGCACATAAAAGTCAATTAGATATCCCAGTAAACTGCAGAAATTACTCTAACGTCCCCTCCAGCAATAACTGAATAAATTTGACCCAGGTTGGAATTATCGGGGATAACATGCGTCTAACTCATAGTTTACTTTAAATCCGAGACCCTCTTATTAATTATTTCAATAGGATATGTGCATCAAAGTACAACAAAATTAGTACCATTATAAAGTAGAAACTTGCTGCTAAAATTCTAACTGACTACTTTTACCAGAAACCCGGTAATAGTTTTAATATAAATTTTCAAAGCTTCAGGACTAACAACATTGGACAAATTTGTGCGGGATACTTTCGTCCATTAATACGACGTATCTCCATTGATAACAAACGTTATCATGAGTACCTATTTTGTACCGATAGGGTATTGCCTACTCTCAACAATGAATTCGGGTTCCCGTCTTTCTGTCGGTGGATAACAACGAATGAGCGAGTTGTAAGAAACTTAAAGCCATGATATAAGAGTTGGAAGCCCGGTGGTCAACATTTCCAACTGACCAATCAAAATGCGCGCTTTTCCTCGTGATGTGAATAACGGGTCCCGCGCTAGTATTACAAGGGAAATAATCCAATTAATGGTACTCGGCCAAGTGTCCATAAACTACTATGAGTGGCCGTCCCCTACTCACGCACTAGAGTTACCATGAAAGCACATATTAAAAATAGAAAATCGTTCATCCTCTCACACTACCACATGTTGTGTCCTTATTGCGAAATGCTTACCGACTGAAAAATTAAATTCAACCTATAATAATGACATGGATAACTGAATAAAGGGAGACAATATACAAAATAAAGGTGTAATAGTGTAGTGAAGAGTTATATACCCATGTAAATCTCATCGGCTTGGCTGTTACGTTATAAGCCATAGCTGAACAACAGTTTATCTGGCTTTACCCACTGCACACAGATCTGATTATACACGTGCAAATACAGAGTTTTATACATGTATCAGTTTTCAGAGCATTTCGGATTCTCTTTCATACACAAACACTCACACAAAATCAAGATCCGTCAAAGCAAAGTATTGTTGGATGGATGGATGGATGAATGGATAGGTGGGTGGATGGATGAACGGATGGACGGGCGGTCGGAGGGAAGGACGGGTGGACAAACGGGTTGATGGATGTATGGATGAAGTGAGGAAGGTAGGAAAAAGAGGAGAGAGAGATGGGTGAATGGGGTGAGTTATAGGGCTGGACTGATAGAAGTGGAGAGTGGTTTGATAATCTAAATCAGGAGTCACCAAACTTTTTTCACAGAGGGCCGGATAACTGACAGACTTACAAGCGCGGGCCTAAGGCCTGGCTTTCAACCCTCATGTGAATTGAGGAATCTTGGTTTGAGGAAGCTTGTCCATCCCGTAGCTCTAGATATCACTTTTTATCAAACAAAATCAAGTACCATGGCGGGCCCGATGAACTGACGCCGCGGGCCGTAGTTTGGTGACCCCTGGTCTAAACGAATAAAGATACAGATTTTTCCTTAGATAATTATGTTGATAAAATTACATTGTTCTCTTAATTATGTTATTTCTTTTTATCTCTCTAAAGATTATGCAGTGTTTGTTGTTGCTGATGTTATTTTTTGTTGTTGTTTACTTGAGGCCAACCACCAAGCATCTCTTCTAATATCTAATTATTTTGATTTCAAACGATTCATATACTGGAAAAATCATAAGCAAGATCAGCAAGTCTTGAAAAACAAAATTAATAACCTTTTTTGTGGGTTTTGGTGTTGTTGTTTTTTTCATGCGATAAATGGGTGGTATCTTAAAAAAAAATTAAATATAAGCCTATGAAAACAAGCATTTTCCTGAAAACTTAACCTGCGCTGACTTCCGTAAGTACCAAAGAAAAGGACTTCAGTAAATACTCGCTGTCATTCGTCTGCTGGCCGCAATGCCGAAACTCACTGACATTTTATGTATTGTTTACTTTTGAACTGTTTGTCTGTCCCCTTATATATACCTTGAAACTTTCGAGGCGAATCTGAATATGTTTACAGTCGAGACCGGATGTAAGAAAGTCGTCGGGACCCACTTTTTGTCTTTCATACATCCGGTCTTTACTAAATCCGGTTAACCGGATGTATGAAAATATTGAGGATCGACTTTCATACATCCGGCCAGCGTCTTTTACTTGATAAAAGTAGTTTTTTTTCATATCATTTTTGTATTTATTTGTTTTTTTTATGTTTAAATGTTTTGATACATATCCTAGTTAGAAGAAAAGGTTTGTGAATAACAAGTGGAAAAGTACATGTACTTACATACACACAATCAGGACAACCGGTAGAAAGAGCAACTGTTTGTGTAAGGAACTGTTCTGCTTTGCATGTGCCGTGCACTCTCCGCCCCCCCCCCCCCTCTCTCTCTCTCTCTCTCTGTGTATGTGTGTGTGTGTGTGTGCGCGCGCGTACGTGCGTGCGATCGCGCGCACGTGTGTGTGTGCGTGTATGTTTGTGTTTGTGTGTGGCACAACTGTATTGCGTGTGTTCCCTCCACAACCCTTTTGCGCTTTTGTCGATGTTTTTGGTCGTGGAAGCTTTGTAAGGACCGTTGGCGTAGCAAATAAAATTTTCTGAGTTTTCTCTCTCTCTCTCTCTCTCTCTCTCTCTCTCTCTCTCTCTCTCTCTCTCTCTCTCTCGCTCTCTCTCTCTCTCTCTCTCTCTCTCTCTCTCCAAAACGCACACATTTATAACACACACACACCGCGCGCGCACTGAATACAAAAAAAGTGAGTTAAACTTAAAACCACTTTAATGGATAAAAACAACAACTGAGTCACACCCACGACCAATGACTCTGGTTCTAATTGTACAAAAAATGCCTTCCTGGGCTATTATGGCTCTTCAGTCATGACAAATTTATAACAGGTTAAAATGACTGACTAGACAAACAAAACAGATTATTAATTTAGTTAAACATAAAATCAGTTTAAGGGATAAAATCAACAACAACAACAAGAAGAACATAAAAACAACAACATAAAATACAACAACATAAAATACAACAACATAAAATACAACAACATAAAAAAAAACATAAAAAGATAACAACTGATTCACATCCATGACCAATGTCTCTGGTTATAAATGTAACAAAAATGCCTTCTGGGCTGTTATGGGTCTTCGTGACGAATTTATAACAGGTTAAAAAAATGATTGAATGGACAAACAAATTAAACAGAACAACTCACTGACAGCTATAGAATCTGGATAAAAATCAGTTGGTGGGAAAGTTTTCAGGGCATCCTCATTTAGACTACCTTTGTGGACACCACCCGCTCAAAATGGCCACAGACATTTCGGAGGTAAATGTTCTCCTCGGACCTGTCTACTCCATTTACCGGGAAAAGGGGTGGGTGTTGCAGCCATTGTCACAAATCCCAGACTGGGAGATGTAATAAGTTATGACAGGACAACAATCACGAACAAACAAGTTAACACTTAACAGAACAATCCATCAGACTCACACATTTATTAAACATAATTATACAGATAATAGCGCAATTACATACATTATATTATTGAAATCAACTGCCGTACAACGGCCGTATTCTCACACACGCTCTCCCTCGGATCCACAATCCGGTAGTTACTCCTAAAGGCACTTCGGCCTCAGCCTCTCCCCTCAGGGTCTTAATAGTACATTAATGATTCACTGGCACCGCAGTCTCTCAATATCCCCTCCCTATTGTCATACACCTTAGCACTCCCCTAGCACCTCAGCAGGGCAATAACACATTATTATTTCCATAGCCATCAACATGGCAACAACATAGTATCAGTTCACTAGCCTATCAACATGGCAACAATATAGTATCTCATTCACTCTCATATCTACGTCCCTGTCCGTGGCCTGACTGCCACGACTTTATGTGCCTCTACTGTCCTGCACTGACAGCCTCACTTCTGGCCTATGTGCGGCCTCCGGCCCTATGCTGGCCTATCACTTGTGCTCATCGAGGTGGCTCTTCGGCCCGTCCCCGACACCTACAAGAATAACATTACATTGGTATAATACCCTACCATTTCTATTCACTCCACCTCTCCTTACAATCCATGAAGCGTACACACACTAGTTCACCTTTCACTCACCACACATCTTACGGTAACACACTTCCATCGGAGTACACACTACTCACTCGCGCTACAAATCCATGAACTCACTTTCATCTATCGCTCATGGCGCACATTGCTATATCCAATATCAAGGACTTCCACATTCCTCACATATACTTATTTACATCATGGTAATAGACGAATATAATATAATACATCAATCATAATAATCAATCAACGTTCTACATACCAGTCATTACTGGAACAACACTCATCCGTCTCCCGACTGCTTTCACTTATGTCCGCCCGCTGGGCTCTTATTCACAGGTCCGCTCCGTCGGACCTTCTAACTTGCAGTGATAGTTATACAGCGCTTTCGCCTCATTCAGACCCCCCCACTACTCACAACAGCACGCTTACTTGCTGTCTACTGTGAGTCCTTCTTACTCTACACCCGCTCTGTAGCAATCCCCTTAATTGCACTCACTCCACTCGTGACATCATCCCCCACCCCAAAAAAATTAATGCAATTAATTTCAAATCGCATCAAGATGACTGTCAACGAGTGAGCGTGAGCAATACCTACACCAAAAAAACTGACCTAGCAGTTCCCCTAGTATATAAAATACCGGAATCAGGGGAAAATATGGGGATCAATATGGCCTGCAATATGCATATACGTGTCACATCATGAATAGCTAACTAACCACAATACTTAATACAGAATCAAAAACCATTCAACCTATCAACCATTCTTCATATCATATTTATAATGTCAATATTTTAAAGTCGACTCATTCACACAGATCCTGTCAATGTTCCTGTCCTCCGATGTATAAGCTCCTGAAATCTTCCCCTAGGCTCGACTAAGGTAGTCGGCGGTATGATTGCTGGTTCCTGGAATTGGTTGAATAACGAAGGTATACGGCTGCAAAGCCAATGCCCATCTAGACAAGCGTGGGCTGGACGAACGATTCTTCGACAAAAATGTCAGTGGCTTGTGGTCTGTCTGGATACAAAATTCTCGTCCCATGAGATAACGTCCTAGTTTCTGGACGGACCAGACAATGGCAAGACACTCACGCTCTATCACAGAATACTTTCTTTCTCTCTGCAATAACTTCCTACTGACATAACATACAGGATGGAGACATTCGTTCTTCTCCTGTAGAAGACAAGCGCCGACACCAGAGTCCGACGCATCCGTTCTGAGGATAAAATTAGATCGAAAATCGGGTAATATCAGAATGGGTGACGATGATAATGCTGTCACCAAATTATCAAATGATGTCTGACATTCAGACGTCCACTGGACCTTATCGGGTTGTCCCTTCTTAGTAAGGTCAGTAAGAGAAGATGACAAGGAGGAAAAATTTGGAATGAACTTTCTGTAATAATTTAAAATTCCCACTAAGCTTCTGACTTGTTTCTTTGTTTTTGGGATTTGCAACCCTACTAACTTTTCAATTTTTGTTACTTCAGGTCTCTGAACACCTCTACCCACAATATGTCCTAAGAATATTATCTCTGGACATGCCAAATCCATCTTTGCGGGTTTAGCAGTTAACCCAAAATGACGTAATCGTTGTAAAATTACTGTTAGTGTCTGAATATGATCAGACCATGTCGACGTATGGCATGCTATATCGTCAAAGAATGACACGACATTAGGTATGTCCTTCAACACCAGTATGAGAATACAGATACTCTGGTCTCTCATGAAACCTCTGCAGCATATCAACATGGACAACCTTACTTGATCCATCAATGTGGATAGCGTAATGTACCTTCGAAACAACTTGCTCAATAACATAAGGACCTTTCCATGTCATCAATAACTTATTATGGTCCGTAGGTAACAACAATAGGACCTTGTCTCCTGGCTTAAAAATTCTCAGTTTGGAACCTCTATCTTTATAGTCTTTTGCTCTTTTCGAAGCGATACTAGACGCTTCTTCTGCTATAGTGCGCGCTGAAGCTAATCTTTCTCTTAAATCAGCAAGGTCTATCGAAACCTTTTTAAACGGTTCCGAGACCGTGGGGATCTTTTGAAGAGGAGCCTGGGGTGTACGACCCTTATGCGTCGTCTTTTGGCACGCACTGCACGTCTTACAATATAAACGTACATCTCTGTATACTGACGGCCAATAAAAATCTTTCAGAACTCTCACAACGGTAGATCCTGTATCTCGTAAAACCGAGACCGGTTCGTCCCCAACAAACCCCGGATAAACCCTAAGACCACCTCCTGTATGACATGAATTTATAACGGGGATCTTTCTCCCACAAGGTAAAACACCGGAAGATAATAACTTCTCACAACTGGGACACTTAGAATACTGTCCGCCTCCGTTGTCCGATGTAACACACGCAGCCGCATGATGAAATTTATTTGGGGAACATGGACTGGAGCTACTGTCCACGTTCGCCGCTATCCTACCTGCAGGGCAGTTCACGCTGATGTGATCTGCTCTTCCGCAGTTCCAACACTTCGCGGCCCTACACTCGCGTGAAAAGTGACCCACGCGTCCGCAAGTCCAACACTCCGCTCCCTGTGCTGCCCTAGGCCTGGGTCCCCGTGACCCCTCGCGACCGGAACTAGAGTCCCTATGCCGTCGGTCATCGGCAAAGGTCACAATTCGCCCCCGGCCATTACCGCGACCTAGCCCTCCTGCTCGGTCAAACTTACCGGATCCATATGCCGGTGATTGGTGATAGCCCCTACGCTGCCCCTGGGCTTGCCCGCTATAGGCACCACGCTGACGCGACCTGTCCCTAAGTCCTGCCGGCGACCCCTCGACAACGGCGACGTATCCAGCATCTTGGACGTACGCCCTGTCGACTGGTTTGGACGGATGCGCCGTACGGTATGCTTCCGCCAACTTAGACGCCTCCTGCACCGTCGCGGGTTCGTTCTCTTTCAGGAAAGCCACCAAATCTTTGTGGCACGACGCGTACAGCTGGTCACGGATCATTAAGTCTTTCAGTTTAGCAAAATCCGCGCCCACATGCGCCAAGTCTACCCAGTTCGCGAAATACTCCGTTAGTCTCGCGACGAAGGCAGCAAAGTCCTCCCTGGTATCTGCACGTGCCCGCCTAAACTGCTCCCGGAAATATTCCTCGGTACGCGCAAATCGGCGAAGCAGCAAAGCCTTCAGCTTATCGTAATCTTGCACGTCTTCGCGCTGTAGCTCTTTAAAGTATGTTAACGCTCGCCCCTGCAATAGCGATGCCTGGTACGTGGCCCATAATTCCTTATTTTCCCCCCATTGCAATTGTGCGTTCAGTTCGAACCTGTAAAGGAAGGCGTCTATGTCGTCCTTCCGGTCGTCGAACGTAGGGAGCTTAATCCTAACACCACCTTTATTGTGTACCTGCCGCTCAACTGCTTCTGTTGGCGCATTCTTTTGGCTTTCCAACTCCGCGATTCTCATTCGCGTCTCTCTCTCCTGTTGGTTATCCCTAGCTTCTATCTCCCTTAACTTTATCTCCCTCTCCTGCTCCTGAGCCTTAGCCTCTCTTTCGTCTTGCTTATCCTTAGCCTCTCTCTCCTGCTCCTGAGCCTTAGCCTCTTTTTCTCGCTCTCTATCCTTAGCACGCTCATCGCGCAAATCCGCCTGCTGTTCTTTGATCCAGCCGCGTAGCTCCTCTCCCTCCAGGCCAAGTTCCTTACCCAACTTCATTAGCTGTTGGAGTTCCGCCATTTCACAGATTTATGGTTATGGTATGTATTATAAGAGGACCAACCTGTCGGTATGATCACTAACGATACGACCAGAGACCTGAGATCACACCAGATATAACCACACCTACTTGTATCAATTACAATTCAGAAATTTACCTTTACAGCACACTAATTCTATATCTATAAAATGTATAGCACTATTAATTATAAAAGAAAATAGAAACGACAAGAATGAAGAAATATAGTAGAAGGACCACAAGTACGTCAAGGACAACGAACCAGACTAGGACAAAGACGTAAAAAAGAAAATATAATGGAAAAAAAAATGCAACCTAACTACGCCGATTACACAACACGGTACGAACAAGAACAGAGTCTGAAAAAAAAGAACGTATCTACAGATAGGGGGGAGAAGGACAAGAGAAACGTCTTCCTAAAACAACGAGGAAGATAGAACGCTACAATCTAAACAAAAATACAGGTCCCTACAGAACTGTTCACTGTGATGAACGAAGTTCCAAAGTTTACCACACCTTTTTAAAAGGATAAACTAAGTTCAACACAGCAAACCCGCGCCACCGCCCGTATAATCAATTACAACGAAAACAGAAAAACAGCGGAAAAAGACAGAAGAAAAGACAGCCCTCAATCCAGGGTACAAAATTTCAGAATTTCACTTAACTTTCACCCTTGATCTAAATTTCTCCCGTTTTCTCGGAGCTCTGGCTGCTTGACCTCTACAGGCTGGCACACACACTCTCTGCAGAAATTTTAAACACACATTAATACCTATTCATAGCAATACATGCATCAATACATATTATTATTCATAAACATACATAAATCATATCATCATGAAATTTCCATTCATCCCACGAACAAAGACAACAGCACGAATTCCTAGCACAACAGAAAAACAACTAGATATAACGAATACACAGTGTGAAAATGACCACAGGTAAACAGGACGAGCCCCCAGTGTCACAACGGACGAGCCCCCAGTGTCACAACGGACGAGCCCCCAGTGTCACAACGGACGAGCCCCCAGTGTCACAAATCCCAGACTGGGAGATGTAATAAGTTATGACAGGACAACAATCACGAACAAACAAGTTAACACTTAACAGAACAATCCATCAGACTCACACATTTATTAAACATAATTATACAGATAATAGCGCAATTACATACATTATATTATTGAAATCAACTGCCGTACAACGGCCGTATTCTCACACACGCTCTCCCTCGGATCCACAATCCGGTAGTTACTCCTAAAGGCACTTCGGCCTCAGCCTCTCCCCTCAGGGTCTTAATAGTACATTAATGATTCACTGGCACCGCAGTCTCTCAATATCCCCTCCCTATTGTCATACACCTTAGCACTCCCCTAGCACCTCAGCAGGGCAATAACACATTATTATTTCCATAGCCATCAACATGGCAACAACATAGTATCAGTTCACTAGCCTATCAACATGGCAACAATATAGTATCTCATTCACTCTCATATCTACGTCCCTGTCCGTGGCCTGACTGCCACGACTTTATGTGCCTCTACTGTCCTGCACTGACAGCCTCACTTCTGGCCTATGTGCGGCCTCCGGCCCTATGCTGGCCTATCACTTGTGCTCATCGAGGTGGCTCTTCGGCCCGTCCCCGACACCTACAAGAATAACATTACATTGGTATAATACCCTACCATTTCTATTCACTCCACCTCTCCTTACAATCCATGAAGCGTACACACACTAGTTCACCTTTCACTCACCACACATCTTACGGTAACACACTTCCATCGGAGTACACACTACTCACTCGCGCTACAAATCCATGAACTCACTTTCATCTATCGCTCATGGCGCACATTGCTATATCCAATATCAAGGACTTCCACATTCCTCACATATACTTATTTACATCATGGTAATAGACGAATATAATATAATACATCAATCATAATAATCAATCAACGTTCTACATACCAGTCATTACTGGAACAACACTCATCCGTCTCCCGACTGCTTTCACTTATGTCCGCCCGCTGGGCTCTTATTCACAGGTCCGCTCCGTCGGACCTTCTAACTTGCAGTGATAGTTATACAGCGCTTTCGCCTCATTCAGACCCCCCCACTACTCACAACAGCACGCTTACTTGCTGTCTACTGTGAGTCCTTCTTACTCTACACCCGCTCTGTAGCAATCCCCTTAATTGCACTCACTCCACTCGTGACAGCCATATCCACGAGCATTCTGAAGTGGCTGTGTACACCACAATGGTGGTTTGAAGGAGGGTGGCAGCCGCGAATATCTCTACAGGGTGTTGTGAGCGAGATAATCACCTACATCTCCATCCACGTATGCAGAGAAAGCCTGGTGATTCCTGCACATGATGTCGATTATTTTTTCTCGGTAAAACCATGTGCTGGGCCTGGCTACCACATAAGTCAAAGCTTATGGCACGATACAGGCAGTTCCCATCCCCTACAATGTGGTTTAACTCCGAAGGGACCCCAAGATCTTGGGTTGGACACCGTTCGGGCAAAAACAACGGGCCCGAAAGGCCCAATCTTGCACACTGGCGAACCCTCCATTCCACATTAGTGGGATGAAAGGCTAGAGGCTGCCCCTCGTGTGCACCACAAAATTGTACTTCTCCTTCTTCCCCGTCTTCCCATTTTCTTTTCTCTCCGCTACAACTGCCCGTGTCTCCGCCCTCACTTACCCCCTTCCTCTCCTCTCTTCCCAAGTCCCTCTCTCTCCCTTCGCTTTCCCATGTCCTTCCAAACTCCTCTCTCTCCTTTCTCCTCCCCCCTATGTCTCCCGTCTCATCCCAAGTCCCTCTTTCTCCACTCTCCTTTCCCCTCTTTCTCGTCCCCTTTCCTCCCACGCAACTCCCTTCTCCCTCTCCTCCTATGCCACTGTCTCTTTCAAAAAAGTCTGACACCCGTGTTTGCTTTCCAAAGTCATCCCAAGTCCCTCTTTCTCCTGTCTGTTTCCCACTCTGTCTCGTCTCCTCTCTTTCCATGCCCCTTCCTCCTTCCCTTCCACTCACGCCACTTCCTCTTCCCCTGCCACCCGCGCCACTTCCCCCTCCCCTTCCACTCACGCCACTTCCTCCTCCCTCTCCTCCCAGGCCACTTCCTCCTCCCCTTCCTCCCACACCACTTCCTCCTCCCTCTCCCAGGCAACTTCCTCCTCCCTCTCCTCCCAGGCCACTTCCTCCTCCCTCTCCTCCCACGCCACTTCCTCCTCCCTCTCCTCCCACGCCACTTCCTCCTCTCTTTCCACTCACGCCACTTCCTCCTTCCCTTCCACCCATGCCACTTCCTCCTCCCCTTCCACACACGCCACTTCCTCCTCCCCTTTCGCTCACGCCACTTCCTCCTCCCTCTCTTCCCACGCCACTTCCCCCTCCCCTTCCACTCACGCCACTTCCTCCTCCCTCTCTTCCCACGCCACTTCCCCCTCCCCTTCCACTCACGCCACTTCCTCCTCCCTCTCCTCCCAGGCCACTTCCTCCTCCCTCTCCTCCCAGGCCACTTCTTCCTCCCTTCCACCCACGCCACTCCCTCCTCCCCTTCCACCCACGCCACTTCCTCCTCCCTCTCCTCCCAGGCCACTTACTCCTCCCTCTCTTCCCACGCCACTTCCTCCTCCCCTTCCACTCACGCCACTTCTTCCTCCCCTTTCACTCACGCCACTTCCTCCTCCCTCTCCTCCCAGGCCACTTCCTCCTCCCTCTCTTCCCACGCCACTTCCTCCTCCCCTTCCACTCACGCCACTTCCTCCTCCCTCTCTTCCCACGCCACTTCCTCCTCCCCTTCCACTCACGCCATTTAAGATAAGATAAGATAAGATAAGATAAATTTTATTCGTCCTTGTACAAGGAAATTTGTTTTGATCATTGAATACATAACAATACAGTTAAAGAAGCAGAAAGTATGATACATAGCGCGCACACACACATATATACACACACACTGATAAATTAACTAAATTAACAAAATTAACAGTGCACACAATATGCTTCCCTAACTAAAACACCATGACCTGACACGCAGGACATAATTCAACTGTGCACAGATTACGATCAAGATGACGACATTATTGTAACATCCTAGTTGATGATGGAATAAACGATTTAAAGTAGCGCTCAGTTTTAGTTTTCTTTGACAACAGCCTTAAACTTCTTACAGATCTTATATATTCCTTGTTCAGGGGATGTTGGGGGTCATTTATAATAATATTAGCTTTTTTAATACAAGCACCAGTGTACAGCTCATCAAAATATGGCAGATCACAGATACAAATTTTGGATGCTTTTTTAATTAAATTATTGATCTTATTTTTATCTTTTTGTAAGATGTTTCCTCCCCAACAGACAACTCCATACATCAAAACGCTCTGAATAGCCATGGTGTAAAATATTTTCAGAATGCTTTTGCTAATTTTTAAAAAGCGGAGCTTTCTGAGGAAATACATGCGCTGGTTGGCTTTCTTGTATACATATGTTACATGCGCATGCCAGTTAAGCAATGAGTCAATAGTAATGCCAAGATATTTGGCCTCTGTGACAATTTCAACCTCTTCATTGTTGATAGTAAGAGGGCAAACAGGATCGTTGTTATTTTTCCTAAAGTCAAAAACAAGCTCTTTTGTTTTCTTAACATTCAGTAGAAGATAGTTGTTATTACACCAAAAATGAAAGGATTGTACAATGTTAGAATATTCGTGGCCACTCACTTCCTCCTCCCCTTCCACCCACGCAACTTCCTTCTCCCGCTCCTCCAATGCCACTGTCTCTTTAAAAAAAGTCTGAAACACGTGTCTGTTTTTTGGAATCCTCAATGTGGCGTAAGAGAATCTCCTTGAACCCATTGAAGCACTTGATCAGTTCCGTTTTTCCTGTCAGCATAAAAAAGTTGCTAATGACCGTTGCGGACGCCATAGCCTCTCTTGATGACACCTGGGGCATTTCTTCGTCTTCTTCCTCTGAAGATGCATCGGAATCTGGGATTCTGGAAGTGCACGGTTCTGCTGCTACATCCGGTGCGGCTGTTGGATCCTCGGTGAGCACTTCCTCATCAACAGTGAAGTAATCAGATGGGGGGACGTTCCACTCCTGAAACAGGCGAGAAAGGAGCGGCTCCACTTCCTGCTGGTCTTTCTCAAGGCAGGGTTCTGAATCTGATGTTGTCTGGTCATCTGAGGAATGACGGAAGCCAGCGTTGCGAAAGCAGTGGGCAATGGTGTCTGTAGTGACCTTTTCCCACGACTGCGTCGTCATGTGTATGGCATCAAGAAGAGTTGGCTGGTAGGTACCTCCTCCGCCCTCAATGCAGGCGAGAAGGTTCAAACACATGGACCTCCTGTACTTCACTTTGAAATTCTGAATGATGCCCGCATCAAGGGGCTGGAGTTTCGATGTCGCATTTGGCGGAAGGAACAGTACCTCGACTGCACGGAGATCAGGCAATTTGTGTCTGGAACAGTTGTCCATCACGAGTAGGACCTTCCTATTTTGCCTTTCCATGTCTCTGTCAAACTGAATGAGCCAGGGTTTGAAGATTTCTTTTGTCATCCAAGCAGATGCGTTGCTGTCATATTGCACAGGCAAACCTTTCTTGACGTGTTT
Organism: Onchidella celtica; assembly: GCA_963931925.1. Lineage (NCBI taxonomy): Eukaryota > Metazoa > Mollusca > Gastropoda > Systellommatophora > Onchidiidae > Onchidella > Onchidella celtica. Next base: position 24,570,275 of record OZ007575.1, on the reverse strand, counting down.
GAAGCATCTCGGATTCGCGTATTTGCCAATAAAGATTGGCTGACGCTTGTCTGTTCCGGTTATGTTGCAACAAAACATGATTGTCACTCTCTCGCGCGATTTCTTCCCTCCAGTGCAAGTCTCCCCTCTGAAGGCAAATGTTCTGTCAGGAAGAAGTTTCCAAAACAGACCTGTCTCGTCCACATTGTAGACGTCGTCGGCCTTGTATCTGTCTAGCGTTGGGCGCAAAATGTCTTCGACCCAAGCGTCTGTTGACTTCTCGTCGACGGAAGCCCTCTCGCCATGCATCTTTTTGAAGACAAGGCCATGTCGAGTCTTCCAACGCTGCAGCCAGGAGTTTGTGCATGTCCAATTGCTTTCTCCCATCGATGCAGCCAACTCCTCGGCTTTGGAGCGGATGATCAAGCCGTCAAGGGGAACGTTGCTTAACCTGAATGTGGAAATTAGAAAAAAGTTGAATTACATTTTTGAAAAAGAAATCAGTAGTGGAATTATGCACTCATTGTTTCATTTCTTGACAGCCAACTGACACGTGCGTACGTGCACACACATACTCACACTGTGACACACTGATACCCACTTTTAGAGCGCGGACAGTATCAACATACAGTTTCAAATCAATCAACAAATAAAAATTCATAAAGAAAAAAATAAGAATAGCCCACCTGCATGACGTAAACCAGTCCAGCAGCGCTTTGTCCACAGACGGCAGCTGAGAGCTCCGTGCCCGCTTGCTCGTCGTCACAATATCGCCGCTTCTTGCCTGAGCAAGGTATTTGTTCTTGTCTTTCATGATGTTCGACAGCGTTGGCGGGGGGACACCTAAATCAATGGCCATCTGTGTTCGGGATTTGTGTGGACTGTCCTCTACTGCCTTTATGATTTTAAGGCGCTCAGACAATGTCAACACTCTACGTTTGCCTGTAACTTTCGCTTTGCGGTGCGGGTCCGCCATTTTGCAAGTTCGAGTGGCTATGGAAGGGAAATTACTCTTACCACACTTTGATGACTTGGGTCTGCTTTCGTTTTCTTACAACCGGTCTTGCAACAACACATTTGTGCTGCTCGGGACCAGAGATATGCTTTCATACAACCGGACTTTTATACATCCGATTTTCATACAACCGGAAAATTCTAAGTAATAACAAAGAGTAGCTTCTGCCGGGACCCTGCCTGCCCCTTTCATACATCCAGACTTCCATACATCCGGTGTTTTATACATCCGGTCTATACTGGTACCTAGTTTGAGTCATATTGATTATTGTTAACAATTCGACCGAATGGCCAATCTCGCACTTTTACTGGCCAGCGTAATTTATTAGTAAGGACAGCTTTTCTGAAGATTAAAATTAAACAAAGGAGTTGAATCACGGTGTTTTGTCTTCGCTTTTCCACAATATCACGTATAAATATAGGAAAACTGTCATTGTCAGTCAAGTGTAAGCTCAGTCAATTTTGGAACATCCCTGACAGGAGACAGTAGATAGGTTATCACTTATTGCGTGGCAACCGCTGCTCGATCTCGATAAAAACTCAACTCATAAGCTCGATCTACCGTGTAGAAAAGGACTTGACACAATACCGAGCCCTAACTTTAAAGTACCGGTAACTGCATTGCTAAACCTGGCATGTGTGACAAGCTTAAATATCTGCATTGCCTACACAAAAATGGCAAACATCGGCCTACTTCTTTATCTGCTTTGCGACAAAGAGTTTCTAATCACTGTGTTGCTTCATTCAACAAGGCACACGGCTAGGGAAGGTTTAGGTATCTAGATCTAGATAGTCTACAGATATAAGAACTAAACTCAGAAATTAGTTAGTTAATTAACCCCTCGATCGTAGTTTTTTAACATTTACTTTGGTTCTCAGTCAGTAAGAACGAAAGTGACGAGAGACCTTCAATCTTAAGTGCAATCATCACCACAGCTGAGAAGAGACAGGGGTCAACAGCCCGCATTTGAGACTGAAAAACAAAATGGAAGATAAACAAGGTTAGTTATTTAACGTGCCATTTCTGTATTATTTGTAATGTTTTGATATTATTATTATAGTAAATACTATGGTGCTGCCCGTGACTATTGACGTGGTCTAATGTGCATGTTTTCACGTATGTATCATACAGAGATGCGTTTATAAGTAGCCATATGCCATTAATCTATATGAAAACCTAATACTTTTCACTCTTTATGATGTGTTTAAAAAGAAAAAAAAAAAGCGAACTTCAGTTTGAAATGAAGAGTTACAAGTACAGTTAACTATGCTGGAAGGCAAAGCTGACGGGGCAAGTGTTTCTTATGCGACACCCCTCTCCCCATCCCTTCATAATCATAGACAAATTATGATGATGCCACATTCATTACACCTAACGAAAGCACATGGAGTTGAAGACCTCAAAACCTCATACGTAAGTCTCAGGGAAGATTTGAGTGTGGAAAAGGCGCAAATGTGTCCTTGTTATCAGAGTTTCCAGCGAAATTCAGGCTTGGTACAATCATAAAAAAATGTTCAAGTACATAAAGAAGCGAGGTGTTTCTTGTTGTTGTACGATATGAAGGTCTAAAATCAAATCGTATTAAGTACGAAGTTCGTACTTTTAGCTGTGGTTAGTTAAAGTAAGTCAAGCAAAAGCATGGGCAAAAGTGATCTTTATCTCTGCTTTTTCCCAACACTCAGGGGCCTTCTATTTTGAAGCGGCATTAGTATTCGAAACCGATTTTCTGAAGGGTCTCAAATCACTAAAACAGTTAAATCACTATTTCGTAAGTTTTGAATGGTCAACTTCTCTTATAGAAGCTCTCTTTAGAAACCCTGAATTATCCCAAAGTCTGAATGGTTGCATTAATCAAACTGAACTTAGAGAGCCAGCCAAAATATAGTCATGAAGGTTGTTTTAAATGTCACAAAACATCACAACCACACATAGAGACACAGGTACAAGCCTACCAAACAAAAGCAAACACTCCGTGTCATGTAGAAACACAATCAATTACAACTAATGTTCCCATGTCTTAAACCGGATTTAATAGTAAAGCGATAACCAGATTAACAGTGCAATACAGATCGGCTTGCTTCCGTCACGTCTGGAGATAACACAATGAGTTCGATATTATTTGCGCGTGGTTGATGGACGCTCTTGGTAGGGTCTCCGTTTATGGTCTTTCTACCGTTTTACTTTTTCCTAACGAGAGACGAGATGGTCTAGAAGCAAGGTGCTCGCCTCTCATGCCGAAGGTACCGGGTTCGATCTTCGGTCGGTGTAGGCATGCTGGAATTTTTTTTCTGGGGAAAAAATTCCTGTCCCTGATCCTATGGTAGGTAGGATCGAGCATCTAGTCTTCTTGGATAAGGACCACAAACTCGGAGGGCCCGTTTGCATGTTGTGCACGTTGAAGAAACCTTGGCAGTTGGAAATCGAGAAGAGCAGGCCGAACAATTCTAAAAAAACTCATCCCTACCACAAAGACACACAGAAACAAGAACAAGAAAAATGAAAACTTCCTAAAATACAGACCTAAACACACTTTTTCCTAACGCACTGTAACCGTTGTCGCCTTGATGTACTTTCGCCACACCCAAACTCGATATTAAGCCTGCCTACAGGACAGTACTTACTTTATGTACGCTTTTTCCTAGCACTCTGTGACCGTTCTTACGTTGACGTACTTTCCCCAAACCTGAGCTCGATATTACTTACTTTACGTCACAGAACGGCAAAATCTCAAGCGATCTAACCAACTTCCTTGTAGTAGACAGTTCTGCATGGCCTCTAATTACTTCTGAGTAGTAATTATGACTAAACGAAATCATTTTAGACCATGTTGCCAAATTGGGTTTGTTTGCACAATAATATTGGGGGGGGGAGGGGGAATTTAAAGGTTAGAGTAGGGTTAGGATTAGTTAAACTTGGCGGCCACAATAATATTTTCATTGGCCACATTACCATATTAATGTTTTTGTAAGTTAATCCCAACTTGATCACAAAAAGCTCTTGTGACTTCAACGCCCAATAGATAGATATGACAGAAAGGGAGAGACAGGCATACAAACATACAGACAGACAGACAAACAGACATAGATAGATAGATAGATAGATAGATAGATAGATAGATAGATAGATAGATAGATAGATAGATAGATAGATAGATAGATAGATAGATAGATAGATAGATAGATAGATAGATAGATAGATAGATAGATAG